>MJUU01016879.1:75839-95312 GCA_002080025.1 Modiolus philippinarum | reverse complement strand
GATCACAACCCTCTTAAATTTATTCATAAAATGAAAGATAAAAATCAAAGACTTTTGAGGTGGAGTTTGACTTTACAAGTTTTCAATCTAGACATAAGACACATTAAAGGAAAAGATAATGTCATTCGTTGCAGACGCATTGTCAAGAGTTTGATAAATTTCGTAACACCTCAGTGTTTATTTTAAATGTTTTTCATTGCATTCAAACATTTTCTTTTGGGGGGAGGTGTTATAGGTAATTAAATGTTGTAAATATTCTATAATGCATTTTATTCATTGTTTTTATTTTGTACGGCCTTAATATTATATAATTTGTTTGGCCTAGTTATATAACTTGTTTACAATAAACAAGGGTCAAGGTTATTTCACCTTAGAACATATAGAAATTTCTAGAATTTAAATATAATATTTAACACATAGAATTTTCTAGAGATTTTCCTTACATAATCATTCTAGTCATGTGATTGTCAGTTGATTAGAATGTTCTAGTTATACCTTGTGGATAGATTTTTCTAGAAATAATAAATGTATTTATATGAGGTAGCCGAAAAGGGTGAAGTCAGTCAGTTTAATAAGTTTATACAGGATTAATTAGTTTACATAGGATTATCACTCACATCTTTCGTATTGGAAATCGACATTAATTATTGTGAATCTATTATCAACTATTTAGTGAGGATTATAAGGATTATTCTATTGGACATTTATTGGTGGAATTAAGTGAACTGTTCATTTGGATTATTACTTGGACTTCATTATTGTCAGATAAGTTATATATTGTATTTAATTTGTAAAATAATTATTTTTTCGTCTGATTAAAAAGTTAATTTGAGCCAATTTTGTTTTATCTTTGCTGACTTTAATTGGTCATTTCTACCACATAATAAATATAATTTAATTACACATGTACCGCCTTTTTGCAAATATTCAATTGTCATTGTTGATAACTGATATCTGGTTATCTTCTTTAAAATACATGTATAACTTTTAAGCAGGTAAATATGGACAAAGTCCAGACTCACTTTAATTTTAGAACAATAATCATATATTTCAAAATTAAAATCGAAATAGTTCCTGCAAACTATCGTGTGAACACGGGTAGGTAATTATATTCCCTTGTTTAGCCCGAGACCAAAGCAAGGGCCAAAATACCACGAATACAGTGCATACCCAGGTTTAAACTACACAAAGAATAGTTTTCATGATTTATTTCTTTTATGGTTTCTTTTTTTTTCAGCTTTCATAGAAAAGCATTTTATATTCACCTTTTTCAGAGATAAATTATTTATAAAATAAACAAAATAAATTTATAAGTAATACAAGTATTACTCGAATTTATTGAACAGGTTGGGCGTGACTTAATTTTCTCTGTCTTGGAGGTAATTTTAACACGAATAATTATATCGGGATTATTTATTTATATATAAACACATGAACAGTCAGATCAATTAAATAGAGTAATAAGGAGTTTAAAGTATAAATTATTGGTAATTTTATTCTAATGATAATCTTGAATATATTTCCAATAACAAAAATAAACAAATAAAATAGATATCAACAAAACAACTTTGTTTTTTTTAATTCTTTATTTTAAAGTATCTTTTTGATATCACAAAAGAGTTTTCCTTCATCAAGATGAATTCATGTTATATTTTATTCATTTACAGAATGTAATTCCATCATGCATCTTGAATTCTCAGAAAATGTAAAAGATGCGTCTGGAAACGATGTATTTGTGCAGAATGAAAACGTTAACATCAGGAATGGATACGCACATTTCAACGGGAGTGCTCGCCTTGTTATACCTCAGTTTACAAATGCAGAACTTGGTTCTAATTTTGGCTTTCGAATAAGGTTCAAGGAGGAAGAAGACACACATAGATATATGATGAAACAAAGTGTGATAAACAATGGTGATTGTGGTGACCTTGGTTCTGTAAGGTTGACACTGGACAAAGACAACGTTGTATTTGGAATCAAAACTGAGGGTAACACAGAGGCAGTATCTTTTTATATAAGAAAACCAGTAAGTATTATTACTCATTATGTCATCCCAGATGAAGTCATGGTGTCATGTTGTTAGTCTACGTTTCTTCTTATCATGTCGTCCCAGATGAAGTCATGGTGTCATGTTGTTATTCTACGTTTCTTCTTATTATATCGTCCCATATGAAGTCATGGTGTCATGTTGGTAGTCTACGTTTCTTCTTATCATGTCGTCCCAGACGAAGTCATAGTGTGATGTTGATATTCTACGTTTCTTCTTATTATGTCATCCCAGACGAAGTCAGGGTATAATAATAATAATAATAATAATAATGATAAAAACTTTATTTAAAGAGGGTAACCCAATTAGACATTGTCTAATTTTCATTTGGGCCCTCTAAATATAAACATATTTACAACAATTAATATATAACAATATTAAGTATAACATACATATAAAACACACAGTAATAAATATATAAATAGATCTTTTAGAAGTCGACAAAAATAGTTGAAACATTTTTTTTTAAATATGTCTAAGCTTTTGGATATTTTTAAATCAGTTGGTAAGTTGTTCCATAATGTATAAGCAGAATAATGAAATGATTTTTTGTAAAAATTTGTATTTGGTCTAGGTATAAACAAATTGCTTTTGGATTGAGATCTTAACCTGTAAGTATTTATAATATTATTTTCGGCCTCAAATAATCAGGTACCATTTCATTAACAATTTTATACATTAGAATAGCTTCCTGACATTAGACCCGATCTGTAAAAGGGAGCCATTTCAAAGAAGTGAACATAAATTGTGAGGATACTGAAATGTCACATTCAAGAATAATCCTTGCAGCTCTCTTCTGTAGTTTAATGATTCTATTTGAATCTTGTTTAGGTAAATTCCCCCAAACAGAGCTGCAAAAATCTATGTATGGCAAAATGTATGCGTTGTAAAATAAAAGTGTAATATGTGTTGGCAAATATGATTTTAATTTATAAAGAGGGAATATTTTTGATGATATTGTTTTACAAACTTTATTATTATATTTTACTAAGTAAGAGAAGATTTAATTGGATGAAAGAAATCATGTGACTTCAAAATAACTCAGATATTTTAGCAAACAACCTCGATATGACATCACTGCGGGAACAACTCTGTTGTTTCCCGCTGAACGACCCGGATATGACGTAACAGAGAGAAACAACCCTGTAGATTCTAAAAATCAACAGCAAATTATATCAGTCTTCTTTGTGAGATTAAAACCATAATAAGACCTCTTGTTTTGAAATTAATGAAACTGTTTAATATATAATAAAACAATTATGGCCCTATGTTGACTTGAAACATCCATATTTGTCAACCCTTGGAGGGGGTGGTTTCCCTCGGGCAGAGCCCTCGGGAAACAACTCCCTTCTCGGGTTGACAAATCTGGAAGTTTTCCTTAACAGCGGGCCATAATTGTATATTAACCTGGTCTTCCCAATTCAAATTTTCGTCAATTATGATACCAAGTAATTTATATGAGTGAACCTTTTCAATATAATCATCACCAACTTTCATCTCTTAATCATTCGTGTTAACCATTTTTTTGTCGAGAACATAGTTTCATACTTTTAGTCTTTTGTGCAATTATTTTCATGCTATTATTTCTGCACCAAGATTCAATTTCATTTTAATTTCATATTGATGTTTTCAATATTGTTATCATGACAGTGTAAAGTTGAGTCATCAGCATATAAATCAACATTTGAGTTATTTATATGAAGAGACAAATCATTAATATAAATTATAAATAACAGAGGCCCTAAAATGGAACCTTGATGAACTCCATATTTTACTTGTATTTTGTTAGACTTGAAATTTGCATTATGAACTTCTTGCATTCTATCAGATAAATATGATTTAATACAGCAAATCGATTGTTCATTAATATGATAATATTTTAACTTTTGTAAAAGAATAGTATGATTAACTAAATTAAACGCTTTGCTAAAATTAAAAAATATTGCCGCTTACTATTTTCCCGGTATCTATGTAATTCAACCATTCATCAATCAATTTTTTAAGGGCAGTTTGACAAGAGTGTCCTTGTCTGAATCCAGACTGGGCTATATGTAGTAACCCTTTATTATTCATGTATTGATATAATTCTGAACAAGTATGCCTTTCAAACAGTTTAGATATCGTAGACAAGACGGATATAGGACGGTAATTTGAAGGAGAATCTGTCACCCTGGCATGTTTCAATTTTTGTGGAAAACAACCACAAGATATGCTTTTGTTGATTAAAAATGTCAATGACGGCGCAATTAGTCCGTGGGCTGGAAACACTTTCCGTGCATCCCCCACTTTCGAACCAGACCGTTTTTTTTTCAGTCCTTCTATGTCCCCTCTTCAAAATAATACATGTTAACACGAACATAACCTGAACGCATAGACAGTATAGGGCCACTTTTATAGTACACCCGAAAAATTATTGTATTTTCGTTTTAACATAAGTTTCATCTTTTAAGCTCCATAATTCTTTACAGATAAGTAATATGTACTGAAATTTGGTATCAAATTAATGCTATTTTAATATGTTTTACAATGAACACAAGTTTTGGTACTTTACGCCAATTTTATGATCTGGGGATACAAAAAATATACCCCTACCCCTGCAAAAAATTGCAAAAATGTCGATTTTAGGCTGTCAATTCCTTTCAGAAAAACAACCCTCGTCATTTGATCTAGTTTTTATGCCTAACTTATCAGTTGTGTTACAGTGTTGGAAGATAAAACCATTAAAGTCCATAAAATTTTGATTTTCGGTAAAAAAATTTTGAAAAATGGATTTTTCGGAATTTTAGATTTTTCACAAAAAATAAAAATCTGAATATATATTTAATAATTGCCGATGCAATAATAATCTATGATATGTTAGCAACAAATTATACGCAAAAATTTTAGTTTCAGACATGTTATTGGTTCATAAATGTCAAAATTAGCACCCCTCCCCCGAAAAATTAAGATAAAAATTGAATTTATTCAGGCTCTAAATGATAAAAAGATAATGTTTAATGGGAATTCCAGCGTGTATTTCACTAAAACTGACATGCAAAGATCATTTAAGTAGATTAAAACTTTTCAAAAAGTCTCTTTTCGACTCCTCTGTCCGAAATTGTTTGAAAAATGGGAATTTTCCGTTTTTTGCTCACCTGGCCTTAAAGGCCATGTGAGCTTTTGCCATCACTTTGCGTCCGTCGTCCGTCGTCCGTCCGTCGTCCGTCAACAATTTCAAAAATCGTCTCCTCTGAAACTGCTTAGCCAATTGTAACCAAACTTGGCCTGAAGCATCACCAGGGTATGCAGTTTCAAAATTGTGTTCGATTAGTTCGAAGACCAAACAACATGGCCGCCTTTGCTAAAAATAGAACATAGGGGTAAATTGCAGTTTTTGGCTAATAACTCGAAAACCAATTCAGATATCAAAAATCTGACTTGGAAAAAATGATCACCATGGCAAGATCTATCTGCCTTGCAATTTTTAAGAAAATCGGAAACCCATCTCGGAGTTATAGCCCTTTTTCCGTTAAATTTTCAAAATTTTTGCATTTTTTATTTTTCATTTCAAAAAGTGTAACAGATAGAGGTCAAGTGTAAATTGAAAAAATGTTCAGCATATCAAGGTCTACCCACCCTGAAATTTTGAAGAAAATCCATTAACCCTTGTAGGAGTTATTACCCTTTTTTCAACAAATTTTTAAAATTTTTGTATTTTTCATCTTTTATTTCTAAAACTATAGAAGATGAAGGTCAAGTGTAAACTGATGAAATGGTTGCCATGCTGTGGCGACTTCAAAACCGGTGTTGAAAATTGTTCGTTGACCGCCATTTTCAAAATGGCCGCCAAAAAAGGCGGGAAAATTCAACATTGTCCGATTTTCAATGACATTTGGTTTCCAAATAGGTCTTTATATCGCAACTTCAAAACTGATGTTAAAAATTGTTTGTTGACCGCCATTTTTAAAATGGCTACCAAAAAGGCGGGAAAATTCAACATTGTCCGATTTCAATGAAATTTGATTTCCAAATAGATATTGATGTTGCGACTTCAAAAACCGATGTTGAAAATTGTTTGTTGACTGCCATTTACAAAATGACATCTCGACTTCAAATTGGTGTCGAAAGTGGTCCTTAGCAAGAACGTTTTTTGTCAAAAAAAGCCCAACAAAGAAATATGGTAAAACATGATCAGACTTTAAAAACAGTTCAAGATATTGGAGGTGTTCGAGCTACAATAGTTTGAGAAACTGAAGATCAACTGTATAACTTACAATGTTTCCTTGATTAAGGCAACTGAAAGCCAGGTGAGCGATATGGCTCCTGGGAGCCTCTGGTTCAGAATTTTTGCTGTTTTGACTTTGAGATGCAAATACTTCATGAAATTGATATATAACTTTAAAATGTTGATTAAATATCGTTTCATCATATCTAAGCAATTAGAAAGTATGCTTTTAAGCCTTTTAGACTAACTACAGTCTCATTAATTACAAACATGTTACCCCTTACCACATATATTCAACACAATTTATTTCATTTTAGTCAGCTTGAAAAGCTTTAAACATTGTATAAAGGTCCAATGAAATAGCATTTTCAAACACCAAAAACACACAGAGCCTCCCATATATCAAAAATAAGATCACGCGCCCGGTTTATGGGCAGTTATGCAGCGATTTAACGTTGAATTTCGAAAAATCCTGAAATACTGAAAATTCCCATTTTGCACGATAATCGTCCAAAATATTCAATTTTACCCATATTTTGGTGTCAAAATTACATATTATGATGTATCAAATACATCTTTTGCAAAGAAAGTAAAACATTAGTATGCTTTGTTTATTTATATGTACAGACGGTCATATTTTGGAGATTTTTAAGTTTAATTTTGTTTGGGTAGGGGTAAGATTTTCAGTATTTAGAGACAATTGAACACTCCCCATTTTTCTTAACAGTGTTTTTAGATAACATATGTATCTGTTAAGACAATAAATTGGCATATCTGCAGATAAATCCTCCAGATTTGCCACATATAACGATTTAAAAGTGAATTTTGGACAAATCTGAAATGCTAAAAATTTCCATTTTTCATCAATTTTGGAAAAAATATTGAGTTTAAGCTGACAACTGGGATTTGAAATACCAAATCATGATAGTATTCATGCAACTTTGTTATATGCAACGCAGAATTTGAGTGTGGTGGTTATTTTTATCGCAATATAGACAAAAAATTGACAATTTTGGGGGAAATGTGTTGGGGTAGGGGTAAGATTTTTTGTATTTAGAGTTACATTCAACACCCCTTGTTTTTCTAAACAATGTTTTAAGACATCTAATGTATCGCTTAGAGCAGGACATGCTCCCCCTTCCGGGGCACCTGATGTCACTCTTGTTTATTGAGAGTTCACACTGTTAGTGCTTTAGTTTTGTGTGTTGTATATGTGATGTTCGTGTGTTTTGTGGGCATGTGGTGTCTTTGGTCTTCCGTCTTTTGATGTTCTTGCTTTTGCCTTGTCTCTGGACTTTGATTTGTGTAATCTTGTGCTTTGTTCCTTCGGTATTCTACTGTCGTTGTTTAGAACAATTAATTGGCATATCTGCAGATATATTCTCTAGATTTGATACATATTGCGATTTAACAGTTAACTATGGACACATCTGAAATGCTAAAAATTCCCATTTTTCATCAATTTGCGGAGAAATATTGAGTTGTAGTCGACCAATCGGTGTTAAAATACCAAATCATGATGTAATTCATGCAACATTGTCATATAAAACCCACATTTTGCGTGTTCTTGTTATTTTTATGCGAACATAGACCAAAAAACACCTATTTCAGGGAAAATTTGTTGGGGTAGGAATAAAATTTACGGTATTTAGAGTCACATATAACACTCCTTGTTTTACTTAACTATGTTTTCAAACAACTAATGTATTGCTTAGAACAATTAATTGGCATATCTGCAGATATATTCTATAGATTTGATATACATTGCGATTTAACAGTGAACTTATGGACAAATTTGAAATGTTGAAAATTTCATCAATTTTTCATCAATTTGGGGCGAAATATTGAGTTTAAGTCGACCAATGGCTATTAAATACCAAATCATGATGTAATTCATGCAACATTGTCATATACAACACTCATTTTGCATGTTCTGGTTATTTCTATGCGAACATAGACCAAAAATCACCAATTTCAGGGAAAATTTGTTGGGGTAGGGGTAAGATTTTCGGTATTTAGAGTCACATATAACACTCCTTGTTTTTCTAAACAATGTTTAAAGACAATTTATGTATTGCTTAGGACAATTAAATGACATATCTGCAGATATATTCTGACTTCATGACGAAGAAAAACAATAAAAGCGTTGTTCCTTTGCTTGATTTTTACCATGTATTTGTAGAGACTTTGTCTCATGTGCATTTACTCCATATCCTTTCATTCACCATACACATTTGACATATAGTGCGATTTAACGATGAAATACGGACAAATCTGAAATGTTGAAAATTCCCATTTTTCATCAATTTTGGGAGAAATATTGAGTTTTAGTCGACAAATGGCTGTTGAAATACCACATTCTGATGTAATTCATGCATTATTGTCATATACAACACATATTTTGCGTGTTCTGGTTATTTTTATGTGAACATAGAAAAAAAATTGACAATTTCAGGGAAAATTTGTTGGGGTAGGGGTAAGAATTTCTGTAATCAGAGTCACATTAAACACTCCTTGTTTTTCTTAGCAATGTTTTAAGACACCAAATGTGTCGCTTGGTACAATTAATTGGCATAGTTGCAGAAATATCCTCCAGGGCATATATAACGATATAGCAGTGGACTTTGGACAATTCTGAAATGTTGAAAATTCCCACTTTTTCACCAATTTCGGGCAAAATATTGAGTTTAAGTCAACAAATGGTTTCTAAAATATAAAATCAAAATATAATTTATGCAACATTGTCCTATACAACACACATTTTGCGTCTGTTGGTTATTTATATGCGAAAATAGACAAAAAATTGACAATTTTTGAGTAAATTTGTTGGGGTAGGGGTAAGTTTTTTTTTATATATGATGTGTATATTACCTAAAAACGGCAATTATTTGTTATGGTTGTAAAGCTAATATAATAGGCTTTCATTTGATACCTATTTTAAATGATATTTGTTTACTAAAAAATAATATTAGGCAAAAGTAAGACAAAAATTATTCAAAAACGAAATTATTCAAAAGTCCCTGTATTTGGTATATTTGAAAATGAATTTTTGGTCATTTAAAATATGTTAACATTGTCTTAACCTGTTTTATATTGAAGAAAATAGATTGAAAAGCTAAAATCAATTTTCAGAATCGGGAATTTAGATGCACTTCGGGTTCTCTAGACCATCAAACTTAGGCAATTTCAATGAAAATATCAGTTTTTTTCGTCAATATTTAATTGGGGTAGGGGTACGTTTAATTGCGATATGGAACTTATTAGGCATAAAAAATGTAAAAACTTGGGTTCTTTGTAAAGCTCATACAATAAGCAATCATTTGATACCTCGTTTTTATAACTTGAAGGCATTTTGTCATCATTTTGAAGCAAATGAAAGAAACACTTGAACGAAAAACGAAATTTTCCAAAATTTCGGTAGTTGGGTCTAAAAATGGGCCAAATTCCACAAGTGCGTGCAGGTTATGCTCGTGTTAACATGTTTTATTTTGAAGAGGGGATGTATGCGGACTTAAAAAATGGGTGGGGTTCGGAAGTGGATGGAATGCACGGGGGGTTATTCCAGCCCATGGACTAAATTATATCTGCACTATTTTTTAAAATTCTATCTAGACCAGATGGTTTATTAGTATTTAAAGATTTTAGTTGTTTATGGACTTCAGTAACAGAAATAGGATGTAACACAAACTTTTCAGACCCAGTAATTTTGTCCGAAGTAAAAATTTGCAACAAAGAGAAATCCATATCAGATGAATAATTTCCAACTAATTTGTCAACAATGCGGGGGGGGGGGGAATGGTCGTTCAAAGTATTTACAATATCATGGGGGTCATCAAAGGTGTAGTTTTCAAAATTCATTTTTGGTGGAAAAAGATTAACAGACCTGTCAAGTCTCACGCTTTCGGCGTGAGAGTCACGATTTCAAACACTAAATCACGCTCTCATGCTCAACCCTTTTCAATGTTACGCTTTTTTAATTTCCGAGAAAAATAGATTTCAAGTAAAAAACGACCTTTTCATAATGAGAAAACTATTAATAAGGGGTTGTTCTGCACACCCTTCCATAATACTGGTTTATTTTCTACTACAGGCCTTGAAGTAAAACACTTTTTTTGATTGAAATCGCGCATATGAAAGCTAATTTTATATTTCCCTTTTTAATGAAAAAATTGTTTTCAAATTCCTTGTTTTTGCCATTTGAAATGCTCTCATAATCCACCACTTCGCGTCTCTGACATTAAAATCTTTAGGCGATTCACCCACACTCCCTTCGTCTCACTCTTGGAACCCAAACCCCCTTGACAGCTCTGGTTAAGACCTTTCAAATGATGCCATAACTCTTTACTCTTTTTGGAATAAGATATTGCATCGTGATAATAATCACGTTTTGATTTGTTAATCAAAGACGTTGTTTCATTTCTCCAATACTTGTAATTCGTCCATTCTTTTCTAGAGTGACACTTATTTCTATTATAAATAGCTGACTGAATGTCGCCATTAAACCATTCTGCTTGCTTAAAAGACTTAACCCGTTTATGTCGCATCGGGGCATCTTTATTTAAAATTTGTTCAAACAAATCATACCATTTCCCCATTGCTATATCAATGTCATCCTCCATTTCTACGAGGTAGAAAGGTGTATGCATTAAATCTGAAATAAACTCGTGTTCATTAAATCTTTTGAAACACCTGTATTCAATTTCAGTGTGGTTTCCCTTTTTTACTTTATTTTTAATCTTTCGATTTAAACAAACAGGATAATGGTCACTTAAGGCGTAAAATGGCACATGACAATGTGCTATATTTTCTGGATTTGTTGTATAGACATGATCAATTAAAATTTCAGATTTCTCACAAATCTCGGGGAATTTGTTGTTATTGTACGTTTCTTCTTATTATGTCGTCTCAGACGAAGTCAGGGTATCATGTTGTTATTATACATTTCTTCTTATAATGTCATCCGAGACGAAATCGGGGTGTCATCTTGTTATTCTACGTTTCTTCTTATTATGTCATCCCGGACGAAGTCGGGGTGTCATTATGTTATTCAACATTTGTTCTTATTATGTCATCCCAGACGAAGTCGGGTGTCATGCTGATATTCTACGTTTCTTCTTATTATGTTATCAAAGACGAAGTCAGGGTGTCATGTTGATATTCTACGTTTCTTCTTATTATGTCGTCCAAGACGAAGTCAGGGTGTCATGTTGTTATTCTACATTTCTTCTTATTATGTCGTCCCAGACGAAGTCAGGATGTCATGTTGTAAGTCTACGCTTCTTCTTATTATGTCATCCTAGACGTAGTCAGGGTGTCATGTTGTTATTCCACGTTTCTTCTTATTATTTCATCCCAGACGAAGTCAGGGTGTCATGTTGTTATTCTACGTTTCTCCTTATTATGTAATCCTAAACGAAGTCAGAGTGTCATGTTGTTTTTCCACGTTTCTTCTTTTTATGTCGTCCCAGACGAAGTCAGGGTGTCCTGTTTCTTCTTGTTATGTCATCATAGACGAAGTCAGGGTGTCATGTTGTTATTCCTCGTTTCTTCTTATTATGTCATCCCATACGGAGTCAGAGTGTCATGTTGTTATTCAACGTTCTTCTTATTATGTCGTCCCGAACGAAGTCAGGGTGTCATGTTTCTTCTTATTAAGTCGTCCAAGACGAAGTCAGGGTGGTGTCATGTTGTTATTCTACATTTCTTCTTATTATGTCGTCCCAGACGAAGTCAGGATGTCATGTTGTAAGTCTACGCTTCTTCTTATTATGTTGTCCTAGACGTAGTCAGGGTGTCATGTTGTTATTCCACGTTTCTTCTTATTATTTTATCCCAGACGAAGTCAGGGTGTCATGTTGTTATTCTACGTTTCTCCTTAATATGTAATCCCAAACGAAGTCAGAGTGTCATGTTGTTATTCCACGTTTCTTCTTTTTATGTCGTCCCAGACGAAGTCAGGGTGTCCTGTTTCTTGTTGTTATGTCATCATAGATGAAGTCAGGATGTCATGTTGTTATTCCTCGTTTCTTCTTATTATGTCATCCCATACGGAGTCAGAGTGTCATTTGTTATTCCACGTTTCTTCTTATTATGTCATCCCAGACGAAGTCGGGATATCATGTTGTTAGTCTCCGTTACGTCTTATTACGTCATCCAAGACGATGTCAGGGTGTCATGTTGTTATTGTACTTTTCTTCTTACTATGTCGTCCCAGACGAAGTCAGAATGTCATGTAGTAAGTCTATGTTTTGTCTTATTATGTCATCACAGACGAAGTCAAGGTTTCATGTTGTTATTCTACGTTTCTTCTTATTATATCATCCTAGACGAAGTCAGGTTGTCATGTTGTTTGTCTACGTTTCGTCTTATTCTATCATCCCAGACGAAGTCATGGTGTCATGTTCTTATTCTACGTTTCTTCTTATTATTTCATCCCAGACGAAGTCAGGGTGTCATGTTGTTGGTCTATCTTTCTTCTTATTATGTCACTGTACCCCCAGACGAAGTCGGGGTGTCATTTTGTTATTATATGTTTCTTCCCGTTGTGTCACCCAAGACGAAGTCAGGGTGTCATGTTGTTATTCTACGTTTTTTTTCTAATTGTGTTATCCCAGACGAAGTCAGGGTGTCATATTGTTCTTCTACATTTCTTCTTATTATGTCATCCCAGACGAAGTCAGGGTGTCATGTAGTTATTCTACGTTTCTTCTTATTGAGTCACCCCAGACGAAGTTGTTATTGTTGTTATTATACGTTTCTTCTTATAATGTCGTCCGAGACGAAGTCGGGGCGTTAT
Organism: Modiolus philippinarum; assembly: GCA_002080025.1. Taxonomy (NCBI): domain Eukaryota; kingdom Metazoa; phylum Mollusca; class Bivalvia; order Mytilida; family Modiolidae; genus Modiolus; species Modiolus philippinarum. The sequence goes on along the minus strand of MJUU01016879.1, from coordinate 82,265 downwards.
CTTGTTATTCTACATTTCTTCTTATTATGTCATCCTGGACAAAGTCGGGGTGTCATGTTGTTATTCTACATTTCTTCTTAGACGAAGTCAGGTTGTCATGTTGTTAGTCTACGTTTCGTCTTATTATATCATCCCAGACGAAGTTATGGTGTCATGTTGCTATTCTACGTTTCTTCTTATTATTTCATCCCAGACGAAGTCAGGATGTCATGTTGTTAGTCTATCTTTCTTCTTATTATGTCACTGTACCCCAAAACGAAGTCAGGGTGTCATTTTGTTATTATATGTTTCTTCCCATTGTGTCAGCCAAGAGGAAGTCAGGGTGTCATGTTGTTATTCTATGTTTTTTTCTAATTATGTTATCCAAGACGAAGTCAGGGTGTCATATTGTTCTTCTACATTTCTTCTTATTATGTCATCCGAGGCGAAGTCAGGGTGTCATGTAGTTATTCAACGTTTCTACTTATTTAGTCACCCTAGACGAAGTCGGGGTGTCATGTTGTTTTTATACGTTTCTTCTTATAATGTCATCCGAGACGAAGTCGGGGCGTCATCTTGTTATTCTACATTTCTTCTTATTATGTCATTTTGGACAAAGTCGGGGTGTCATGTTGTTATTCTACATTTCTTCGTATTATGTCATCCCAGACGAAGTCAGGGTGTCATGTAGTTATTTTACGTTTCTTCTTATTGAGTCACCCCAGACGAAGTCAGGGTGTCATGTTGTTATTCTACATTTCCTCTTATTATGTCATCCAAGACAAAGCCGGGTTGTCATCTTTTTAGACTACGTTTCTTCTTATTACGTCATCCCAGAGGAAGTCAGGATGTGATGTTGTTATTCTATTCTTCTTATTATTATGTCGTCCCAGACGAAGTCAGGTTGTCATGTTGTTAGTCTAACTTTCGTCTTATTATGTCATCCGAAACGAAGTCAAGGTGTCATATTGTTATTCTACGTTTCTTCTTATTATGTCATCCGAGACGAAGTCGGGGCGTCATTTGTTATTCTACATTTTTTCTTATTATGTCATACCGGACAAAGTCGGGTGCATGTTGTTATTCTACATTTCTTCCTATTATGTCATCTCAGACGAAGTCGGGGTGTCATGTTGTTATTCTAGATTTCTTCTTATTATGTCATCTCAGACGAAGTCGGGTTGTCATGTTGTTATTCTAAGTTTCTTCTTATTATGTCATCCAAGACGAAATCAGGGTGTCATGTGGTTTTTCTACGTTTCTTCTTATTATGTCGTCCCAGACGAAGTCAGGGTGTGATGTTTCTTCTTATTATGTTATCCAGACGAAGTCAGGGTGTCATTTTGTTATTCCAAGTTTCTTCTTATTATGTCATCCAAGACGAAGTCAGGGTGTCATGTTGTTATGCTACGTTTCTTCTTGTTATGTGGTCCCAGACTAAGTCATGGTGTGATGTGATATTCTACGTTTCTTCTTTTAATGTCATTCCAGACGAAGTTAGGGTGTCGTGTTGTTAGTCTATTTTTCGGCTAATTATGTCATCCCAGACGAAGTCAGGGTGTCATGTTGTTATTCTACGTTTCTTCTTATGTCGTCCCAGACTAAGTCATGGTGTGATGTTGATATTCTACGTTTCTTCTTATAATGTCATCCCAGACGAAGTTGAGGTGTCATGTTCTTAGTCTATGTTTCTTCTTTTTATGTCACTGTACCCCAGACGAAGTCAGCGTGTCATGTTGTTATTCTACGTTTCTTCTTATTATGTTATCCCAGACGAAGTCAGAGTGTCATGTTGTTATCATACGTTTCTTCTTATAATGTCATCCGAGACGAAATCGGAGTATCATCTTATTATTCTACATTTTTTCTTATTATGTCATCTCGGACGAAGTCGGAGTGTCATGTTGTTATTCTACATTTCTTCTTATTAAGTCATCCCAGACGAAATCGGGATGTCGTATTGTTATTCTACATTTCTTCTTACTATGTCATCCCAGACGAAGTCGGTGTCATGTTGTTATTCTACGTTTCTCCTTTCTTTGTCATCCCAGACGAAGTCAGGGTGTCATGTTGTTATAATACATTTCTTTTTATTATGTCGTCCCAGACGAAGTCAGAGTGTGATGTTGTTATTCTAGACTTCTTCTTACTTTGTCATCCCAGACGAAGTCAGGGTGTCATGTTGTTATTCTACGTTTCTTCTTATTATTTTATCCCAGACGAAGTCAGGGTGTAATGTTGTTATTCTTCGTTTCTTCTTATTATGTCATCCCAGACGAAGTCATGGTGTGATGTTGATAATCTACATTTCTTCTTACTTTGTCATGGGTGTCATCTTGTTATAATACATTTCTTCTTATTATGTCATCCCAGACGAAGTCAGGGTGGCATGTGTCTATTCGACGTTTCTTCTTATCATTTCTTCCCAGACGAAGTCGGGGTATCATGTTGTTATTCACGTGTCTTCTTATTATGTCATCCCTGACGAAGTCAGGGTGTCATGTTGTTATTCTACGTTTCTTCTTATTATGTCGTCCCAGACGAAAGCTTTGTGTCATGTTGTTATTGTATGTTTCTTCTTATTATGTCGTCACAGACATAGTCAAGGTGTCATGTTGCTATTCTACGTTTCTTCATATTATGTCATCCTAGACACAGTCGGTGTGTCATATTGTTATCCTACATTTTTTCTTATTATGTCATCCCAGACGATGTCAGGGTGTCATGTTGTTATTCTACGTTTCTTCTTATTATGACAACCCAGACGAAGTCGGGGTGTCATGTTGTTATTCTACATTTCGTCTTAATATGTCATCCCACACAAAGTCGGGGTGTCATGCTGTTATTGTACATTTCTTCTTATTTTTTGTCATCGCAGACGAAGTCGGGTGTCATGTTTGTATTCTACATTTGTTCTCATTAAATCATCCCGGACCAATTCGGGATGTCATCTTGTTATTCTACATTTCAACTTATTATGTCATCGCGGACGAAGTCGGGGTGTCATGTTGTTATTCTACATTTCTTCTTACTATGTCATCCCAGACGATGTCAGATTGTCATGTTGTTATTATACATTTCTTCTGATTATGTCATCCCAGATGAAGTCGGAGTGTCATGTTTTTATTTTACATTTCTTCTTATTATGTCATGTGAGACGAAGACATGGTGTCATGTTGTTTTTCTACGTTTCTTATTATGTCATCCCAGACGAAGTCAGGGTATCATGTTATTATTCCAATTTCTTCTTATTCTGTCATCCCAGACGAAGTCAGAGTGTCATGTTTTTTATTCTGCGTTTCTTTTTATTTTGTCACCCCAGACGAAGTCAGGGTGTCATGTTTGTTATTCTACGTTTCTTCTTATTATGTCATCCAAGACGAAGTCAAGGTGTCATCTTGTTATTCTTCATTTCTTCTTATTATGTCATCCCAGACGAAGTCGGGTGTCATGTTGTTATTCTACATTTCTCCGAACTTTGTCATCCCAGACGAAGTCAGGGTGTCATGTTGTTATTCAACACTTCTTCTTACTTTTCATCACATACGAAGTCAGGGTGTCATGTTGTTATTATACGTTTCTTTTTATTATTTTATCCCAGACGAAGTCAGGGTGTAATGTTGTTAGTCTACATTTCTTCTTATTATGTCGTCCCAGACGAAGTCATGGTGTGATGTTGATAATCTACATTTCTTCTTAATTTGTCATGGGTGTCATGTTGTTATAATTCATTTCTTCCTATTTTGTCATCCCAGACGAAGTCAGGGTGCTTTGTGTCTATTCGACGTTTCTTATTATTTCGTCCCAGACGAAGTCGGGGTATCATGTTGTTATTCACGCGTCTTCTTATTATGTCATCCCTGACGAAGGCTTGGTGTCATGTTGTTATTCTACGTTTCTTCTTATTATGTCGTCACAGACATAGTCAAGGTGTCATGTTGTTATTCTACGTTTCTTCTTATTATAAGTCCCAGACAAAGTCAGGGTATCATGTTGTTATTCACGTTTCTTCTTATTATGTCATCCCTGACGAAGTCAGGGTATCATGTTGTTATTCTACGTTTCCTTTTATTATGTCATCTCAGACGAAGTCGAGTGTCTTGTTGTTATTCTACGCCTCGTCTTATTATGTCGTCCCAGACGAAGTCAGGGTGTCATGTTGTTATTCTACGTTTCTTTTTATTATGACAACCCAGACGAAATCGGGGTGTCATATTGTTATTCTACATTTCTTCTTATTATGTCATCCCACACAAAGTCGTTATTGTACATTTCTTCTTATTTTGTCATCGCAGACGAAGTCGGGGTGTCATGTTTGTATTCTACATTTGTTCTTATTATATCATCCCGGACGAAGTCGGGATGTCATGTTGTTATTCTACATTTCAACTTATTATGTCATCCCGGACGAAGTCGGGGTGTCATGTTGTTATTCTACATTTCTTCTTACTATGTCATTCCAGACGATGTCAGATTGTCATGTTGTTATTATACATTTCTTCTGATTATGTCATCCCAGACGAAGTCGGAGTGTCATGTTGTTATCGTTCATTTCTTCTTATTATGTCATCCCAGACGAAGACATGGTGTCATGTTGTTTTTCTTCGTTTCTTCTTATTATGTCATCCCAGACGAAGTCAGGGTATCATGTTGTTATTCTAATTTCTTCTTATTATGTCATCCCAGACAAGGTCAGCGTGTCATGTGTGTTATTCTACGTTTCTTCGTATTATGTCACCCCAGACGAAGTCAGGGTGTCATGTTCGTTATCCACGTTTCTTCTTATTATGTCATCCCAGACGAAGTCAGGGTGTCATGTTGTTATTCTACATTTCTTATTATTTCATCCCAGACGAAATCGGGTGTCATGTTGTTATTCCACGTTTCTCCTTACTTTGTCATCCCAGACGAAGTCAGGCTGTCATGTTGTTATAATACATTTCTTCTCATTATGTCGTCCCAGACGAAGTCAGAGTGTGATGTTGTTATTCTACACTTCTTCTTACTTTGTCATCAGAGACAAAGTCAGGGTGTCATGTTGTTATTCTACGTTTCTTCTTATTATTTAATCCCAGACGAAGTCAGGGTGTTATGTTGTTATTCTTCGTTTCTTCTTATTATGTCATCCCAGACGAAGTCATGGTGTGATGTTGATAATTTACATTTTTTCTTACTTTGTCATGGGTGTCATCTTGTTATAATACATTTCTCCTTATTATATCATCCCAGACGAAGTCAAGGTGTCATCTTTTTAGTCTACGTTTCTTCTTATTATGTCGTCCCAGACGAAGTCATGGTGTGATGTTGATAATCTACATTTCTTCTTACTTTGTCGTGGGTGTCATGTTGTTATAATACATTTCTTCTTATCATGTCATCCCAGACGAAGTCAGGGTGCCATGTGTCTATTCGACGTTTCTTCTTATTATTTCGTACCAGACGAAGTCGGGGTATCATGTTATTATTCACGTGTCTTCTTATTATGTCATCCCTGACGAATTCAGGATGTCATGTTGTTATTCTGTGTTTCTTCTTATTATGTCGTCCCAGACGAAAGCTTGGTGTCATGTTGTTATTCTACGTTTCTTCTTATTATGTCGTCACAGACATAGTCAAGGTGTCATGTTGTTATTCTACGTTTCTTCTTATTATAAGTCCCTCATGTTGTTATTCTAAGTTTCTTCTTATTATATCATCCCAGACGAAGTCGGAGTGTCATGTTGTTATTCTACGTTTCTTCTTATTATGTTATCCCACACAAAGTCATGCTGTTATTGTACATTTCTCTTATTTTGTCATCGCAGACGATGTCGGGGTGTCATGTTTGTATTTTACATTTGTCCTTATTATATCATCCAGGACGAAGTCGGGATGTCATGTTGTTATTCTACATTTCAACTGATTATGTCATCCCGGACGAAGTCGTGGTGTCATGTTGTTATTCTACATTTCTTCTTATTATGTCATCCCAGACGATGTCAGATTGTCATGTTGTTATTATGCATTTCTTCTGATTATGTCATCCCAGACGAAGTCGGAGTGTCATGTTGTTATTGAACATTTCTTTTTATTATGTCATCCCAGACGAAGACATGGTGTCATTTTGTTTTTCTTCGTTTCTTCTTATTATGTCATGCCAGACGAAGTCAGGGTATCATGTTGTTATTCTAATTTCTTCTTATTATGTCATCCCAGACGAAGTCAGCGTGTCATGTTTGTTATTCTACGTTTCTTCTCATTATGTCACCCCTGACAAAGTCAGGGTGTCATGTTTGTTATTGTACGTTTCTTCTTATTGTGTGATCCCAGACGAAGTCAGGGTGTCATGTTGTTATTATACATTTCTTCTTATTAAGTCATCCCAGACGAAGTCAGGGTGTCATGTTTGTTATTCTAAGTTTCTTCTTATTATGTCATCCCAGACGAAGTCAGGGTGTCATGTTTGTT
>MJUU01016879.1:44333-73369 GCA_002080025.1 Modiolus philippinarum | reverse complement strand
TTCTATATTTATATGAACAAAACCATACATACCAAATGCCAACCTCAAATTGGGTCATGACCAAACATTCAGGTCTCTGGTGTGTGTGGGGGGGGCATAGCTAGTGAGTAGTGAAACGTGTCACCCTAGGGCATTTTTCCTTTCATAGAGCTAATGTTGAAATCTCTTAGATATCCCCGATTATTCAGATGAGCTGATAAACCACTCCCATTTTCCTTATATGGTCATATATGAACCCTACTTCCAAGCGTCACGAATGTAGAGCACCATAAACGCAGTAAGGCGGTGTGAGAGTGGTGGGACGCTTGGGGTGGGGCAACCAAGGTTCACTATTCTAACCCAAGCATCTTATTGTTTATCTTGTTTTATGCCTCGTCGTTTATTTTCCTATCACGATTATAGGTATCTCCTTTTTTTTTGTGCTACATGGGGTATATGTTTTGTCTTGTCCTAACATTACCCCAAGTATTGTGTCTCTTCATTTTTATCTTTTTTTTTATTTATTTATTTTTTTTTTTTGTTGGTTTTATCCCGATCTATGTATTGTTGATTTTTTCGTGCATTTCTTCATTGTTACCTGTATCTATGTTTTTTTTTTCTTTTTTTATAAGGCAATAAATAACAAAATAAATTACAGATATATACATATTTATTTTCCCCGCCATGAAGCATGCATGGGTCGGAGAGCCATCCACATGATGCCTGTACAATTTAATCCATACGGCCTCGTGCTATAATCGTCCATGACCACTCTTTTGTCAAATACGATTCTTTAGTCTTTATTTTAATATACGGGCAGGAGTTTCATATTATCTCGTATGATCTCGAAATTATCGGTCATGGTTTTCACATCATTTCTGTTGTTTATCACCATGTCTTTAATTGTATCGAAGTTGATGATCAGGGCATTCTTGTAGTTCAGTGTTATTCCTTTCACTTTACATGCAGTTTCGGTTCCATCGTTGTCCGGTGTTGCTAATCTGTAAGCATAGTTTTAAGGTCCACCGGCTATAGATTTCGTAATTAAATTTCCAACTAACTCATCTGTTAGTTCTAACAGTGGAAACATTGATTACTACGACGTTACTTCACTGTACCCAAACATCAACAGGACCGGCAAGATACCCATGGGACACCCAACCATCATCACGGAGAATATCAAAGATACACAGAAATACGAAGGACTCATCAAATGCAAAGTACTTCCACCAAGAGGACTCTACATCCCAGTACTAACAACAAAAATAAACAACAAACTATTGTTCACGTTATGTAAAACCTGTGCCGAATCCAGTCAACAAACGCCGTGTCAACACATAGACGAGGAAAGGGCTTTGACCGGAACCTGGGTCACCGATGACCTAAAGAAAGCGTTGGGGAAAGGATCTCAGGTAGACGGAATCTATGAAGTCTGGCACTTTGACACGGAACAATACGATCAAACGACCAAGACAGGAGGACTATTTACCGAATACGTCAATACTTTTCTCAAAATGAAGCATGAGGCCAGCGGATGACCAGAATGGTGTAAAACAGAAGAAGACAAACATAACTATATCAGAGATTACTACGACAGAGAAGGAATATTGTTAGAATATTATAGAATTCACAAAATTTCAGGATTGAGAGCTTTAGCCAAATTGATGTTAAACGGCTTCGGGGGAAATTCGGTCTAATATGCCACAAATAAAATACTATTCCGAACCAAGCGACTTTGTCGATTTGTTAACTAGTAATGAAATCAGTCTCATCGGTTTTGATATCGTAAGTGACACCATGATTGGAGAAAGATATCGATACAAAGCAGAATTCGTCGAAGACTCGGGACGTACCAACGTGGTCATTGCTGCCTACACTACAGCCCAAGCAAGACTAAAGCTGTACAGTTATTTGGAGAACCTGGAAAACCGCGCAATCTACGCAGATACAGATTCCATTGTATTTACTACCAAACATATAGAATGGAAACCACAATTAGGAGACTACTTAGGAGAACTAACAGATGAGATAGTTGGAAATAGAATTTGTAGCCGGTGGACCTAAAAACTATGCTTACAGATTAGCAACACCGGACAACGATGGATGTAAATTGAAAGGAATAACACTGAACTACAAGAATGCCCTGATCATCAACTTCGATACAAAACATGATGATAAATAACAGAAACGATGTGAAATCCATGACCGATAATTTCCGGATCATACGAGATAATATTTACGGAAGCATGGAGGGGACATGTGAATTTTTTTAAGTCGTGGCCATAAGTTACTATCTCGTTCCCATGACATACTAAGTCGTGGCCACGAGATAGCTATAAGTATCTCGTGGCCACGACTTAGTATGTCGTGGGAACGAGATAGTATCTCGTGGCCACGACATAGCTATCTCGTGGCCACGACTTAGTATCTCATGGCCACAACTTAATATGTCGTGGCCACGAGTTAGTTTCTCGTGGCCACGAGATAGTATCTCGTGGGAACGACATAGCTATCTCGTGGCCACGACTTAATAAGTCGTGGGAACGAGATAGCTATCTCGTGGCCACGACTTAGTATGTCGTGGGAACGAGATAGTAACTCGTGTCCACGACTTAGTATGTCGTGGCCACGAGTTAGAAAAAAAATTCACATGTCCCACTCCATACTTCCGTAAATATGAAACTCCTGTCCGTATATCAAAATAAAGACTATAGAATCGTATTTGACAAAAGACTGGTCATGGACGATTATAACACACGAGACAGTATGGATTAAATCGTACAGACATCATGTGGACGGCTCTCCGACCCATGCATGCTTCATGATGGGGAAAATAAATATGTATATATCTGTAATTTAGTTTGTTATTTATTGCATTATGAAAAGAAAAAAACATAGATACAGGAAACAATGAAGGAAATGCACCAAAAAATCAATAATATATAGAACGGGACAAAACAATAAAAATTGGACACAATACTTGGGGTCATGTTATGAACAGACAAAACATAGACCCTAGAGAGCACAAAACAAAAGAAGATAGCTATAATCGTGATAGGAAAATAAAATACGAGACATAAAACAAGATAAAACAATAAGAGGCTTGGGTTAGAATAGTGAACCTTGGTTTCCCCACCCCAAGTGTCCAACCACTCTCACACCGCTTTACTGCGTTTACGGCGCTCTACATTTGTGACGCTTGGAAGTAGGGTTCATATATGACCATATGAGGAAAATGGGCATGGTTTATCAGCTCAGTTGCATAATCGGGGATAATTTATTGATTTTAACATTAGCTATGTGGAAGGAAAAATGCCCTAGGGTGACACGTTTCACTACTCTCGCATTTTCTCTTAATAATATTTGAGTGAGTTGGCTTTACGTTAAAACATTCTTTTTTTTTTTTCATGTAGAACACCCTCTCTCTTCCAGCATTGAGACAGACAACGCCAAACAAAAATGTGCTTGTTGTTCAATTGCTTGGTTTTACCATGTATTTGTAGAGATTTTGTCTCATTTACATTTACTCCATATCCCTTCATTTTTAATTGCCAATTAATATTGAAAGAGAAATTTTTCGTTAGACTTATTAGACTTACAAAGTTTAAGTAAGCCATATAACTCAAGGTATAATTTTTCTGAACCGAAGCCTAAATACTCGATCTCTCAAAGATTAGTATTTGCACAAGTATTTCTTTTTTTTTGGTGAAGCCGAAACATAAGTCCCAGGCAATTACCTCGTACTCATCGACCCATTCATATATGACTACTGATTTTCTATAATTTCTCACCAGTTTATCCAACATACATACGGGGATTTTATTTTCACACTTTCGTTGCAACAAAATTGCACCAACTATAAAGAAAATAGAACAACTAGAAGTGTTTCTCTATGTCCATAACCAAAATTTTGTGATGACGGGTCATTTTGCAGGTGACGACCTCAATGGCGTGTGACAATGATTACCCCGAGGCGGGTGATTTTCCCTTGAAGAGAAGGAGGGGTCAGTTCTGCGGATGGGATGGCAATAATGAAAATAAAACATTATTACATGGAAAACTGTCCCAGATATTGTTTTTTTTTTATTTTTCACAAATGAATATCATATTACGAGAAAAAAAATACAATGTACAGTACAGCGGATATTGTTATGGTTTACTGCAGCAGCAAATTTCAGCCGTAGGCAACTAGCTTGTTTCGAGTATGAATTGATTCATTGAAATTATACAATAGGTGTTAATCAGCAATATAATTGTAAGGTAGCTCACCTGGCTATAGCCCGGTTGAGCGTTTGCCATCACTTTGCGTCCGGTGTCCGTCGTCCGTTATCCGTCGTCCGTTGTCCGTCCGTCCGTCGTATACTTTTCCTTTAAACAACTTCTTCTGAATGGATTTGAACCAAATTTGGCATTAATGATACTTATGAGGGGCTTACTAAATGTTGTTACTTTGGTGCCGATCCGCCATCTAACATATGTGGCCACCAGCGGCGCACTAAGTTGAAAATTTGCCTTTTCTGCTAAGAACTTCTTGTTGAGAACCACTGAATGGATTTGAACCAAACATGGTACGAATGATGCTTATGAGATGCTGATCAAGTGTTGTTACTTTGGTGCTGATCCGTCATCCAACATGGCCACCAGCGGTAAAACTTAGTTTAACATTGGACCCTATTGGAAAAGCATATAAAAATATTCTTTTAACCTTAAACTTATTTTGTTTGCTCAATAACAAACAGCAAAATGGATAAGACACAAGTTAATCCAACTTAGATCGTCTTCTCCATAAATACAATATATTACAATAATATGTAGGCATGCAAGTTCATTAATAAAGTACAAATAAATATTTTTAGAGCAATGAATACAAAAAGACAGAAAAAAATACACAAAGGATAGAAACGCAGAGTGTATCAGTTGTGTGTGTGCGTGTGTGTGGACTATACAATTATGTTAATAAGCTCGAACTATAAGAAATCGTTTAGAAGTTTTTATATACTCGAATACAGCTCTAAAAACTTCTATATTTTCATTATCGGTAGAGAACCACTGAATTGATTTTAAACCAAACATAGTATGCATGATGTTAATAAGGTGCTGACCAAGTGTTGTTACTTTGGTGCCGATCCCAATGTACTGAAAGTGCGCTACGGAAAAACGGTTGAGTAGTGTTACCGTTATAGTTGATTGTTGCAAACAGAAAAGTAGTCTGCACATTTTTTGTCATTTTTGCTGAAATTATGTGGAAGCGTTGTTCAAATGACAAAAAGGTTGCCTGTCTACCATGCCTTACGTTAGTTTATACTATAAAATGCCTTCGATTCTATATTTAGATTAAACGCAATGAAACAAGAGTGACTAAATCAAGCTGATTATGCGAATTTAAGAAAGCGAGAAGAATTTTACCATGAATAACAAAAAAGTAATTTTAGGAACTTTTACAATTTACAGTTTTGATCATTGACTATCCGAATTTTCAACAATATAAGTAAAACGTGCTTCTAAACCGAAACACAGCTCTGTTTGTCAGTGCATGTATGATTATCGTTGCTATAGTTGAGAAGTATAGGTAAATTTGTAGGCCGCGCACTAGTTTAGATGTACATAAGCACTGGTTGAGATGTACATGGGCGCTAGTTGATAAGTGTATTCGTAAGCGTTTGCGCCACATAAAGTAGAGACGTTGGGATGCCGAAGTAACAATACATGTTAGTGTTGTAAATCAATGTCCGGGGAATATTGAGAAATTATCTAAAACTGGAAACGGAAAACACAACCGCAACTATAATATTCATTATTTTAACGTATGCTCAATTATTTTATAGATAACTTTCGTAGTGGGAGTTTTGCTGGACATCAAATTTTCATTGTCTATCATACTGTTCTTGGAAAGAATTCGGACATATAACAATCCAAATCTTAGGCTGAGTATATAGTGCATGTATTTGAACTGTAGTGAATGGGCTGTTTAGAGGGATCAAAATATGTTTCTGTTGGTATTGCAACTAGTCCACTAACAAGTGATACTTAGAACATTTTTTGTTTTGTTCTGTTTTGTTATTATTTATTGCTGTTTATTTACCTTTTCGTTAATTTTATTTTATTTTGCCGTGGAGCTTCTTGATTTTCAACTGAACATATCGTGCATTTGGTCCGCGATTGCAACACTCTGTTGTGAATCTGTCGTCCCAGTTTAGATTAATTGTGTATTCGAAGACGTAGTCGTGACGACATTTTGTTTTCGGTCTGTTTCTTTGTTATTACTACATATTTGTTTCTTCCTTTCTTTCTTCTGCCTATTTTGTCCTGATATTTCTCAAAGATGCATGGACATCATTCATACTAAGCATAAAGTTGGATCAGCACGAAGTAATGTGCATGCACCGACAAAATTTTCAAAATACCCGCTTATTCCAATTTCCCAGGAACTTTTTTTTTTCAGAAAATGATAATATTTTGTGAAATTGTTAAATGAGATGAAAGGAAGAAAATTTTGCCATATTTTCTCTTCAAAATGGCCATCATAATACGTAAAAAAGTTTAACTTGTCTGATTTAAGCGAAAATCAATTTGTAGGCATATTTTGACAAGTGCGAACAAGATGCAATAGAAAAAAAAATCAAAACGGCTGGCATTTCAATGATGGCTGCCACATTACATCAAAATTTACAAATTATCCGATTTTATACAAAAATTATTTCTGGATAGATTTCGACACTGCCAACAAGGTGCAATCATGGAATATGCTGACAGAGGCGAAATCAACTTTTGCTATTTGCAATTGTTTTTCACATAGTGACCTTCTCTAGTTGTTTTCGATCATGTAGTAAAGTTGAGTTACGAGGATTCTCGTTTATTTTTGGTGCATTGCATATTCTTACGTTAATTTTTTCCCCATTTTATTAGCTCTCAGATCTTTTGTGGGATCTTACTGTGTTTCTCAAAGTTCTGTAGATTGAACAATCTGAAGGGACATTAGTTGTCGAAATGCGCATATGCGGATTTTAAATTAACAGCAACTTCAGTATTTGTTATTTATTAGAAACGTAGATGTCGTTGATAAAGATAAAAACAAGAGGCTCTCAAGAGCCTGTATCGCTTACCTCGGTCCTGCAGCACTATAATTCTCAATTGATGGTCCATCTTTGGTGGTGTATGTACATAAAAATCAGAAACTTTTATAAAATTTAATTAGAATTGTTCAAGCAGTTTCAGAGAAGATTTTTTTCCAAACTTAAGGGGCCTATGTTAATCTACGTTCCCTGCTCTGCTGGCAGTTATTTAACAAAAAACTTTGAAGAGGGTCACATAAGGACTATTATATCAAAATTCTACTGAAATTGTTCAAGCAGTTTCAGAGGAGAAGATCTTTTTATGCATTCCCCACTGGGTCCAATGTTAAACTAAGTTTTGCTACTGGTGGCCATGTCGGAAGACGGATCAGCACCAAAGTAACAAACTTGATCAAAATCTCACACGTTTCATTTATGCAATGTTAAAATTGAATCCATTCAGTGGTTTTCCATGATATCTTTGTATGCATTTCCCCTTAGGTTCCAATTCATTCATTCTGGCAGCCATGTTAGATGATGGATCAGAACTGAAGTAACAACACTTGGTCAGCTTCTAATTAGCAAAGTTTGGATTAAATCTATTAAGCAGTTCTCTAGAAGAAGATCTTTTGTTAAATTAAGTTCACAGCTGGTGACACTTGGTCAGCACCTGACAGGCATCATTCATGTCATTTTTGATTTAAATTCATTCAGCAGTTCTCTAGAAGATCTTTGTGTGCATTTCCCATAGGATCCAATGCTGTCAGTCATGTAAGATGACAGATTGGCACCAAAGTAATAACACTTGGTCAGCACCTCGTAAACATCATTTATGCCAAGTTTGGTTCAAATCCATTCAGTGACTCTAAAGTAGAAGTTCTTTGTATGCATTTTCCCATAGGGTCCAATGTTAAAATTAAGATCCCCGCTGGCGACCATGTTGGATGATTGATCGGCACCAAAGTAACAACACTCGGTCAGCTCCTCATAAGCATCATTCATGCCCACTTTGGTTCAAATCCATTCAGTGGTTCTCAAGAAGAAGTTCTTTGTATGAATTTTCCCTTTAGGTCAAATAGTAAACTAAGTTCCCCGCTGGTGGCCATCTTGGAACTGGTCGGAAAACTTGAATGTGTTCAATAAAATATAGTCCTTAACATGCTGAACATATTTGCAATTTAAACTTAACCTCTATCTGTTATAATTTTTTTTAATAAAAAATGAAAAACATCAAAATTTTGAAAATTTTACGGAAAAAGGGCAATAACTCTTAGAAGGGTCATCAGATTTTTTTTTCAAAATTTCAGCATGGGTAGATCTTCTCATGCTGATCATTTTTACCGCTGTCAGATTTTTGATATCTGTAACGGTTTTTGAGTTATTTGCCAAAAACTGTAATTTACCCCCTATGTTCTATTTATAGTAACGACAGCCATGTTGTTTGACCTAAGACATACAAAATAACAAATTTGAAACTAGATGATTCAGTTAAAGTTTGGTTCCATTTGACCCGGTGGTTTTAGAGAAGAAGATTTTTGAAAGTGAGCTAACGACGGACGGACGACGGACGCCAAGTGATGGTAATAGCTCACCCTGGCATAGCCAGGTGAGCTAAAAAGAAAACAGGTTTGCTGTTATCCTGTTTTTTGTAATATTATTATTATATATTAGGCATGGCTTTTCAAATCTTACTAGCAATGTTTTGTCGGAAATCTCATTATGAAAATAATAAGGTGTTTGATTTTAATGCTGCTGGTAAGAGGTTACTCCTTGAATCACGTGTACAGCAGAACGAAATTACCCGTTTATTGTGCAAAGTAAGTGAGAACCGAACCGTCAATCAAAAGAACGAACATTGGAATTTATTGAATTTTCCAATAAATAAAGTACAAATAGGTTAGGTCATGTTATACTCTATACACAAACCGCGCGCTATTTTAAAAAGGTCTCTTATTATATTTCTTTCTCTTGTCAAATTTTTCTTTGCCATTCGCACAGCCACACTCAAAGTAGTAGAATCATCAATGTATTGATGGCAAATACGTAGTGGCAGAATAGGAGTGTTATAAATGTTTAAATATAAGTAGTACGTGAGCAAGCAAAGTGTGCAAAAAAGATGTGGAACCTAAGTGTTATCCCAAATTTGAAAGGATATTTTGCCTTCATAATGATAATCATTAAAATTCGTTTAATGTGTGTTAATGAATACAAATCAGAAAGAGCATATGCCCTTCAGAACTATCGCATTGTGCCTTCTCAACGATCGCATTTGTTTTCTCGGGACACTAATCAACCAGAGCAGTTGCACTAAAATTCTATGTACTTCACAACTGTCGCTCTAGAATGGACTGACAGCTATTATTTACATATGTACTTCACAACTGTCGCTCTAGAATGGACTGACAGGTATTATTTCGCCCAGGAGCAAAACATAATAACTTGGTACTAAACAGCGTGTATTCACATACAAACGGTAGCTTATTACCTAAAAATTATATGCCAGTTACTGATATTTTGTTCATCAATTATGATTTTAGCATTTGTATAAGGAGACTTATTTCATAAGTTTCAACAAAAGAAACAAGGAAGAAGCCATTCCGATGAATTCCACAGTTAATGTCAAGAGTATCTCAGTTTCTAAAAAGCAAAATAAACAGAAAATTTTCCATTCTGGCTTAAATTCAACATTTTGTTTGTTTATTTCGTCTAATCTTCCCACAATGCTTTATAAAACACAAATCAACTATAACAGATGCACTTTCAATACATTGGATCCGTCATCCAACAAGGCCGCCAGGAGGGAAACTTTGTTTAATATTGGACCTATGGGATAATGAATACAATCATACTCTTCTAGAGAACTTTTGAATGGATTGCAACTTTGATGCTTATGAGGTGCTGACCAAATATTGCTACTTTTGGTGCCGATCGGCCTTCCAATATGGTCGCCAGCGGTGAACTTAGTTAAATATTGGACCCAATGGGAAAATGCATACAAAGATTCTTCTCTAGGATTGCCGAATGTATTTAAACCAAAGTTGGCATGAAAGATGCTTATGAGGTACTAACCAAATGTTGTTACTTTGCTGCCATTCTGTCATTCAACATGGCCGCATGCTGTGAAACATTGGATCCTATGGGGAAATGCAAACACAGATCATTTTCTAGAGAACCGCTGAATAGTTAATATGCAAACATAGCATGATACTTATGAAGTGCTTACCAAGTGTTGCCATATTTGGTGCCGATCGGCTATCCAACTTGGCTGCCAGTAGCAAAACTTAGTTTAACATTGAATCCTCTGGGGAAATGCATGCAAAGATCTTCTTCTAGAGAACCGCTGAATGGATTTAAACCAAACATAGTATGGATGATGGTTATGAGGTGCTGATCAAGTGTTGATACTTTGTTACTGTTCTGTTATCCACATTGGCCGCCAGTTGTGAACTTATTTCAACATGGACCCTATGGGGAAATGCGTACAAAGATCTTCTAGAGAATTGCTAAATGAATTTATAAACAAAAGTTGGCATGAATGATGCTTATGAGGTGCTGACAAATTTTTCTTACTGTTATCTGTCAACCAACATGACCACCAGAGGTAACTTAATTTTACATTTGACCCTATGGGAAAATGCGTACAAAGATCGTCTCGCGAAGTGCAGTTTGGATTTGAACCAAACATGGTATTTTTGTTATTAAAGAGGTGCTCTGTTGATCTGTCATCCAACATAGCCACCGGCGGCAAAACTTAGTTTAAGGTTGGAAAATGCATACAAAGATCATCTTCTAGAGAACCGCTGAATATATGTAAACTGAACATAGCATAAATGCTCCTTATCATTAAGTGCTGATCAAGATTGTTTTTGTTTTTGTTTTAGCCTTTCAATTCATTTGAAAACTTTCTAGTTATTTAAGCGGCCCTGGTGGACCAACGTCGTAATAAAACTAGAGTCTTAGGGACTGAGCCTGAATCGCACACCTGACAAAATGCTTCTAATTTAGCCATGTCTATGCTGATGACCAAAAATTATTTTTTTTCCTTAGGGTCTAATGTTAAGCTATAGTTCCATGCATATTCCAATTCAGTTTGGTTAAATTTCCTTCAATAATTTCATAGAAGGTGATTAAAATGATCAATTTCCCATAGGGTCAAATGTTAATCTAAATTCTGCCCTGGTGGCATGACGTTATTTGTTAGATCAGAACGTAATAAGCACCCTTTGCATATAACCTTCCATACATCGATCCTGTAAAGTTTGATTAAATTTGCTTCAGTGATTTCAGAGGAAAAGATGAAAATGTGACTTTTTCCCATAGGGTCTAATGTTAAACCTAAGTTCCGCGCTGGTGGCAATGTTTTTGTCACATCAAAACAAAATTAGCAATCTAAATTTGATGGAATTTGCTTCAGTGGTTTCAGAGGAGAAGATGAAAATGTGATTTCCCGATAGGGTCCAATGTTAAACCTAAGTTCCGCGCTGGTGGCTGGTGACTTCGTTTTACCAGCAGACTAGGCTCCTTTAGCTAGCCGGCAGATTAGCGGCGAGCACCCCTTGACCCATCTTTCAAAATTACATATTGTCATATTCTCTCCTTTCAAGCTTGTGGTCATGGAGTTAGTAGTCTACCTGTATTGGGTTTTATTCGTATGTTTACTAAACTATAGGGAAACGGGACAGATAAAGGGGAGGTTTAGGTACCCATAAACCGGTTTAACCCTACCGCTGACTTTTGCTAGTGCCGGTGCAGGTCCGGCTGTCCCGAGTTCCTATCGTTGTTTACGTTTGTCTTTTGTCTTATTTGTGCTTTTCCTGTGTAGTTCCTTAGCAGATTGTGGCATGTAATTATAATTTTAAGCCATTGTAGGTGTTTCCTGCTGTCCCTTTTATTTCATGTTTTTGTCAGATCAAAACAAAATGAGCAATCTTTATTAAGGACCTTCCATATTTCATTCCTGTAAAGTTTGATTGAATTTGTTTCAGTGGATTCTGAGGACAAGATGAAAATATGATTTTTTTCCTATAGGGTCCACATTTAAACCTTAGTTCCCTGCAGCCATGTTTTTGACGAATTGGAATGAAATGAGCAATCTTTGTAAAGGACCTTCAATACATCATTCCTGTAAAATTTGGCTGAATTTGCTTCAGTGGTTTCTGATGAGAAGATGAAAATGCAATTTTTCATATAGGGTCCAATAAGTTCTGCGATGGCGGCCATGTCAATTCTGAACAAAATATGCAATCTTGGTAAAGGACATTCGAAACATCATTCCTGTAAGGTTTGCTTGAATTTCCTACAGTGGATTCGGATGAGAAGATGAAAATGTGACTTTTCACATAGGGTCAAATGTTAAACCGTAGTTCTGTGCTTGCGGCCGTGTTTTTGTCGGATCAAATCGATATGAGCAATCTTTGTAAAGGACCTTCCATACATCATTCCTGTAAAATTTGATTGAATTTGCTTCAGTGGTTTCAGAGGAGAATATGAAAATCCGATTTTTCCCATGGGATCCTATGTAAAACCTAAGTTTCGTGCTGGCAGCCATGTTTTTCGTCGGATTTAAACAAAGTGAGCAATCTTTGTAAAGGATCTTACATTCATCATTCCCGTAAAGTTTTGTTGAATTTGCTTCAGTGGTTTCAGAGTAGGCAAAAATGAGACTTTTTCCATAGGGTTCAATGATAAACCTCAGTTCTAAACTAAATACTAGTGTATACAATAACAACAAACAACAAAAACTGCTGTCGACAGCCCGCAATGCTCGATGGACGCCGGATATATTTTGATAATAATACATGTTCCGAGTTCCTATCGTTGTTTACGTTTGTATTTTGTTTTTTATTGTGTTTTTTTTCTTGTGCAGTTCCTTGGTACATTGTGGCATGTGACTATGTTTTTCAGCCATTGTAGTTTTTCCTGTTATCTTTTTTATTTTATGTATATTATAACATTAATACATTAATTACACTATCCTCTTTTCGAAAATTCAAACAAATCTCAAAATATATGGCAACATAGATTACACTATCCTTTTACAAAATATTTCAAAACCAAGTTTCAAAAAGAAGTATTCACCTTGGGCGGCCAGGAAAAACCACTATATAATAGATTCATGGAAACCTGTGTCAACGATGCCAAATTGCGCAATTCTGTCTCAGGATAAAGGATGTTCGAACCTACACCCATCTTTTTGAAAATAAAATAAAATGAAAATGTATAATTTTAACTTTGAAAAACGTATTGAGTCGTCGCACGGCAGCTATAAAGTGATTCTACCCGGATAGAAAACAAATACATACTATTGGCTTTAACCGATTGACCTCTAAATATATTCACTTAACCCATACCCGTAAATGCTGTACTAAATCGCGGGAAAATATTAAAGGTGGGAGAAAATTTCACATTACAATTCTATTGTTGATTACAGTCTAAACACAGTAACCGTAACCAGTGTTACTACTAGTCCTTCTAATACTCTGCTGTACTTGCTACTACATTGCTTGATTTGTCATTATTTTACTTTGTACTACTGTCATTGGCATTGAATTTCTTTTCAAACTCATTTAGCAATGCATCATATAACACATAATCTTTTTGTTTGTCATTTTATCCAATCAAAGACCAATTACCCTTTGTTGTATCGTTAAGTTGGTCATAGAGATTGCCCAAAGGAGACCCTGTTATATTTGTTTGGAAAACAGTAAACGATTGATAAATTGAATACTGTTTGAAATGATTTATAACTGATTGTATAAAAGCGTGCATAAAAACGTTAATATTGGATGGACGTATATATAGATATACTTACAAAACAAACTTGTGAAATAACTTCATAGCAAAATATAGAAACTAAAAATAATCTAACCTTTAGGTTCCATCTCTTACAAGCACAACCCCAGAGGGGGGGAGGGGTCACTCACTATATATTGGGTAGTTTGGGGTTCTGACAAAAAGGGTGTTTGTCATAGTTTTGCTTACAATGGGTATGCCATTTCAACTTTATTCTGAAGGACTTTATTGAATTCAGTCGATAATGAGATTGAATCTTAATATTTGGGTATATCAGTGATTTGTCATTTTAGTACTTATATTGTAATAAAATCACGAATCTTGAGAGTATTTATAGATTGAAATCTCTGTAAGTATTGCAAAGTAGAAAATTTGTCATGTGCTATTTGTTCCTGCATAATATTTGTTCCAAAGGATAAAGTGTTTAGAATATTTGTTCCACAGGAACAAATATTATAGTATTTGTTCTTAACGGAATTGCAAATTTACACATAAGTAGTTGACAATGTGGTCGGGGTTCAAATGACCAATCAAAACATTGTTATTTATATTATTCTTAATTGTCAAATTTGGACACATTTCTTGCCCAACAGCTTCATGTTACAAACAACTGAATTGATCAACAAAGCAAATTGTTCACTTCTTGATCGGATTAAATAACAAACAAACAGATTATCAGGTAGTCAGTGCGTTAATAAATGAATTTGAAAAGGAATTTATCACCTGTAAGTGGAGTACAAATAAAAAAAATGACCAATCAAGTAGCGCAGTAGTAAGTCTAACAGAGTAGATAGACTAATAGTAACACTGGTAACTGTGTTTAGACTGTAACACCAATTGTGCAATTTCAATGAATCAATTCAGACTCCAAATATGCTAGTTGCCTGAGGCTGAAATTTGCCAATTAAAATATAAGCTGTAATACATGTATGGTGTTACGATTAGGGGCATTACTACTATTCATGTTTATATGTTGGTAAATGAAAAGATAGGCAGGAAATTTTATCTTGAACTAAGCAAATATGTTAGTCTTATTTATGTTGTTTTGAATACATTTAAATATTTGTGTATTAATATTATGATGAAAAATGTGTATCAGCATACGCCTTCTCTTTGGTATTCTGTTACCTAAATTTGTGTCGTAAGAGCGTGTCATATTGATGAGTTATGAGTTCTATCCGTTATGATTGTATGAAGGTATATTCTGGATCTCCAAGAATGGTTTGCTGTATTTATTACGGATATCTTATACAGCTTTGTACCTATTTTTAATTCTGTTTTTTTTTGTTGTTGTTGTTTTTTAGGAGGGATTTGTACTTTAATTTCAGCTTTGACAAAAAAATTAAATCGGACTTTTATTCGATAGATATGTTTCGACTGGAGGGGTGTTTTACTACTGATAGAAAGTTATTTGCAAGATCATATGTACTATATGTTTTTTTTATCCTAGGCATATTAATTCATAATTGTTAAAACCTCATCGAAAGTACAAAGTTATGTATATGTTGACATTTTATTTTACTACAAACATTGCCGTCAAAATGAAATATCCTTTTGTCAACAAATGTTGATTTCAAACAAATAAATTAATGTACAACACCATGACATGCTGATTCTTGTCCCATTATGAAGAAATGCCAGGTGGTAGCAAAGCACGTTTCAGCTATATATGCTAATGTTGAAATGGAATTTAGGTTAATTACAGGTGATTCAGTACGGCCCTGTTCAAGTTATTCAGTTTTTCAAGCTTCACAATTTATCAACTGCAATGTTCCATACATAGATCATTAACTGTTTTTGGAAACAAATATGAACAAACAATTGAGATACGATTCAAATTAATTAATTTAAATAAATAGATTACCAAAAAAAAGAATTTGGCTATTGTTTTTTTTTTTTTAATTTATTCTATTTTAATGTTTTTGCCGATTTCATGGCAATACAGTTTTGTAAATTTAAGATTACAGATAAGTTATATAGGATGCTTGTCTTTCCACTTGTCCCCCTTGTGTGAAATTTCTACAACAAAGAACAGATCTAATGCCGGAAATTTCTTGTAATTTTGATATTTTATCCATTTAGCGTTAAAATAATTATTTTACTTATATGGCAGTGATAGTTTTGCCATGATTTGACGAAGATAATATAATCATTAATTCAATAACATGTATATCAATTCAAAAATCGCAAACGACCATCGGAGCAAAGCTTTTTTTCATTTTTTCCACATTTTTTTGGAAGAATTGCTTCTTATCTACTAAATTGTAAAATTGACATATTTTATTCATTTTTGGAATAAATATTAGTTAAAGCCTTCAAAATTTCGTTATAAGAACAGTATGACATTTTAACTAGGCACTATCAACTTTAGATTTATAAGTAAAAAATACAAGTCTAATGTTTTAACATATTACGAAAGTAAACTTGTCTCCAGCTGAAATTAAGGTCAAGACAGAAATATCATTTTTATACATTAAAGTTTATAGAAAAAAGAAGATAAATTTATATGAGTTATTCAGATAACAGAATAATAGTTGTCTTTTTTAGACATTTATATACACATTCTGTGACATATTTATTAGTGAAGCTCAAAGAGAATACGATACAATGAAGTAATGTATACATATTCCTATAATAATTAAGGATTTACTATTTTTTCAAACATCAGTTTGATTTATGAATTAAATCAGAACAAATATGATGTCTATCTCGTCAACATACAAATCGAATGTCCATCAAATCCTCCTACAAATCAGATGTCCATCACATCCTCCTACAAACCAGGCGTCCATCACATCCTCGAAAAATGACGTCAATCAGACCCTCCTACAAATCAGATATTCATCACACACTCCTACAAATCAGATATTCATCACATCCTTCTACAAATCAGATATCCATCCCATCCTGCTACAAATCAGATATCCATCACATCCTCTAACAAATCAGATGTCCACCCATCCTCCTACAAATTAGATGTCCATAACATCCTCCTACAAATTAGATATCCATCACATCCTCTAACAAATCAGATATCCATCCCATCCTCCTAATGAGATGTCCATCCCATCCTCCCACAAAGTAAGATGTCCATAACATCCTCCTACAAATTAGATGTCCATAACATTCTCCTACGAATCAGATATCCATCACATCCTCCAACAAATTAGAACAAATTAGATGTCCATCCCATCACCTTCACATAAGATATCCATCACATTCTCCTACAAATCAGATTTCCATCCAATCCTCCTACAAATCAGATATTCATCAGACCCCTACAAATCAGAACAAATCAAATGTCAATTCCATCCTCCAACAAATCAGATATCCATCACATCCTCCTACAAATCTGATATCCATCACATCCTCCTACAAATCAGATGTCCATCCAATCCTTCTACAAATCAGATGTCCATCCCATCCCCCTCTAAATCATATATCCATAACACCTTCCTACAAATCAGATATTCATCACACCCCTAAAAATCAGAACAAATCAGATGTCAATTCCGTCCTCCTACAAATCAGATATCCATCCCATACTTCTACAAATCAGATATCCATCCCATCCTCCTACAAATCAGAACAAATCAAATGTCAATTTCATCCTCCTACAAATCAGATATCCATCCCATCCTTCTACAAATCAGATATCCATCCCATCCTCCTACAAATCAGAACAAATCAGATGTCAATTCCATCCTCCAACAAATCATATATCCATCACATCATCTTCAAATTAGATGTCTATCACACCCTCCTATAAATCATATATCCATCACACCCTCCTACAAAATAGATATTCATCACACCCCTGCAAATCACAACAAATTAGATGTCCATCCCATCCCCCTGAAAATCAGATGTCCATCACATCCACCTACAAATCAGATATCCATCACTTCCTCCTACAAATCAGATATCCACCCCATCCTTCTACAAATAAAATATCTATCTCATCCCCACTACAAATCAGATGTCCATCATATCATCCTACAAATTAGATGTAAATCACACCCTCCTATAAATCATACATCCATCACACCCTCCTACAAATCAGATATTCATCACACCCCCTTCAAATCAGAACAAATTAGATGTCCATCCTATCCCCCTGAAAATCAGATGTCGATCACATCCTCCTACAAATCAGATGTCCATCACTTCCTCCTACAAATCAGATGTCCATTCCATTCTTGTAAAAATCAGATAACCGTCACATCTTCCTACAAACCAGATAAACATCACTTCGTTCTACAAGTCAGATATCCATCACATCTTCCTACAAGTTAGATATCCATTACATCCTCCCACAAGTCAGATATCCAACACATCCTTCAACAAATCAGATATCCATCCCATCCTTCTACAAATCAGATGTCCATCAAATCTTCCTACAGATAAGATATAAATCCCGTCCTTTTACAAATCAGATGTCCATTAACTTCCTCCTACAAATCAGATGTCCATTACTTCCTCCTACAACTCAGATGTGCATCCCATCCTTCTACAAATTAGATTTATATCCCGCCCTTCTACTTTTAACAATGAAGGGATATGGAGTAAATGCAAATGAGACAAAGTCTCTACAAATACATGGTAATAATAAGCAATGGAACAACGCTTTCATTCTTTTTCTTCATCTTGAAGTCACCATGAGGCCTTCAACAATGAGTTTTACTCATACCTCATAGCAAGTTCAAGACGGCCCCTAGCACGGGTTTGAGCGGAATTCATTGCTAATTGTCGAGCAACGCTACATCCATGCTTTTTTACCTAATGATCCATGGATGCGGGATCGTCAACAAACATTTACTGGCAAAGTGCTCTGACAATCACTGTCATCCATTGCACGACAAAAAGACGATAGAAGACGATCACAACATTTAAACTACAACAGGGCACTCATCGAGCAAAATTGTAAGAAAACTTGGCATAATTTAATCATGAGATGTGGGCACAATAAACAGGTGGTCAGAATAACAATCAGATATCCATCACATCCTCTTACAAATCAGATATCCATCCATTCTTCTACAAATCAGATGTCTATATCATCCTCCTACAAATTAAATGTCCATTACTTCCGCCTACAAATCACATGTCCATCCCACCCTTCTACAAATTAGATTTATATCTCACCATTCAACAAATCAGATGTCAATCATATCCTCCTCAAATCAGATATCCATCACATCCTCTTACAAATCAGATATCCATCACATCCTCTTACAAATCAGATATCCATCCGATCCTTCTACAAATCAGATGTCCATTACATCTTCCTACAAATCAGATGTCCATCACATCCTCCAACAAATCAGATATCCATCACATCCTCCCACAAATCAGATATCCAACCCATCCTCCTACAAATCAGATATCCAACCCATCCTCCTACAAATCAGATGTCCATCACATCCTACTTCAAATCAGCTGTCAATCCCATCCTTCTGCAAATCAAATGTCCATCCCATCCTTCTACAAATCAGATATCCAACCTATCCTCCTACAAATCAGATGTCTATCATATGTTCCTACAAATCAGCTGTCCAATCCCATCCTTCTACAAATCAGATGTCCATCTAATCCTCCTACAAATCAGCTGTCCATCACATCCTTCTACAAATCAGATGTCCATCCCATCCTTCTACAAATCAGATGTCCATTCCATCCTTCTAAAAATCAGATATCCATCACATCCTTCTTCAAATCAGCTGCCATTCCCTTCCTCTTTCAATTCAGATATCTATCCCATCCTTCTACAAATCAGATATCTATCCAATCCTCCTACAAATTAGATATCCATCCCATCCTTTTGCAAGTCAGATGTGGATTACACCCTCCTACAAATTAGAACAAATCAAGTGTCCATCACATCCTCCTACAAATTATAAATAATTGCTCTAAAGTTACACAAGATGGAATACCAGGAAAATGTTTGATAAAAGTGTATTTTAGTGCATTTTTGTTATTTTTTTTTCAGTTGGCTGAGTGGATAGAAGTTGTATACTACTTTTCAGACAATACCTTAGACGGATGGGTGAATGGTGATTCCAATTCAAGATTGGCGACAGGTCTGTGTTCATCAGTTAAAAGTTCCTTTAATGATACCGATATTCAATACTTTTATTACAACGAACACTGTTTGTTCAACCTTAAAAACTCTATCCTATCATGTCTTCAGTTGATTATTTCAGTTCGTTTATTCATGTTTCAATTGTTATTTACACAAGGACATCAGTCTAGGGATAAGGTGGTCACTTATAAATCAAATCATATTCTTGACTCTTTAACACTCAAACTTCTTGCATTTCAAAATTATCAGCATTTGTTTGTGATCAAAATCAATAAATATAAATCAAGCTGAACAGAACATTCGCGCGCTACATGCACATAAATGCTTAAACGAAAAGCATCAAATCGAGTTATGAATCAGATTAATTATGTCGTATTATTACATGGTGGCATAACAAATTCAGGTTACTGATTGACGAAAGACATTTGGCATGAGAAATCACTGTAGTCATTGATTAATCGAGCAAATTTTGCGTCGTCAATCATTATGGTAAGTAATTGATTGAGATAAAACGGGATGATGAACCATTCCGGTTACCATTTGTATAAATATGGTTACTGCTTCTTGGGGACAATTTTGTATCATTCTGGTTGTTGGTTGATGGACACTATTTTGTAACCTTCTGGTTACTGGTTGATGGAGACAATTTTGTATCATTCTAGTTACTGGTTGATGAAGACATATTTGTATCATTCTGGTAAGTGGTTGATGGAGACAATTTTGTATCATTCTGGTTACTTGTTGATGGAGATAATTATGTTGTAGACAATTTTGTATCATTCTGGTAAGTGGATGGAAGGAGACAATTTTGTATTATTGATTGATGGAGACTATTTTGTATCATTCTAGAAAATTGTTGTAGAGACAATTTTGTATCATTGGTTGATTGAGAGTATTTTGTATCATTTTGGCAAGTATCATTCTAGTTACTGGTTGATGAAGACATATTTGTATCATTCTGGTAAGTGGTTGATGGAGACAATTTTGTATCATTCTGGTTACTTGTTGATGGAGATAATTTTGTTGTAGACAATTTTATATCATTCTGGTAAGTGGATGGAAGGAGACAATTTTGTATTATTGATTGATGGAGACTATTTTGTATCATTCTAGAAAATTGTTGTAGAGACAATTTTGTATCATTGGTTGATTGAGAGTATTTTGTATCATTTTGGCAAGTAGTTGAAGGAGACAATTTTGTATCATTCTGGTAAGTGGTTGATGGAGATAATTTTGTACCATTCTGGCCAGTAGTTGATGGAGAAATTTTGTATCATTCTGGTACATGGTTGACGGAGACAATTTTGTATCATTCTGGTAAGTGGTTGATCATGTTGATGGAGACAATTTTCTATCATTCTGGTAAGTGGTTGATGGTGACAATTTTTTATCATTCTGTCTACTGGTTGATAAAGACATATTTGCATCATTTTGTTAAGTGGTTGAAGGGGACAGTTTTGTATCATTCTGGTTGCAGGTTGATGGAGACAATTTTGTATCATTCTGGTTATTGGCTGATGATGACCTATTTGCAGCATATTAGTAAGTGGTTGATGGAGATAATTTTGTATCATTCTGGAATGTGATTAACGGAGAAATTTTGTATCATTCTGGTACTTGGTTGACGGAGACAATTTTTAATCATTCTGGTAAAAGTGGTTGATGAAGATAATTTTGTACCATTCTAGCAAGTAGTTGATTGGGAATTGTGTATGATTCTGGTAAGTGGTTGATGGAGATAATTTTGTTCCATTATGGCAAGTAGTTGATGGATATAATTTTGTATCATTCTGGTAAGTGGTTGTTTTAAACAATTGTTTATCATTCTGGTTACTGGTTGGTGGAGATAATTTTGTATCATTCTGTTGTTTATTGAGATTATTTTGCATCATTCTGGTTACTGCTTGATGGAGACTATTTTGTATCATTCTGGTTACTGGTTGATGGAGACTATTTTGTATCATTCTGGTTACTGGTTGATGGAGACTATTTTGTATCATTCTGGTTACTGGTTGGTTGAGACATATTTGCATCATTCTGTTGAGTGGTTGGTGGAGACTATTTTGTATCATTCTGGTTACTGGTTGATGAAGACATATTTGCATAATTTTAGTTAGTGGTTGATGCAGACAATTTTGTGTCATTCCGGTAAGTGGTTGATGAAGACAATTTTGTATCATTCTGGTAAGTGGTTGATTGAGACAATTTTGTATCATTGTCGTTACTGGTTGATGGAGACATATTTGCATCATTCTGTTAAGTGGTTGGAGGGAACAATTTTGTATCATTCTGGTCACTGGTTGATGGAGACAATTTTGTATCACTCTGGTTACTGGATGATTGAGACAATTTTGTATCATTGTCGTAACTGGTTGATGGAGACATATTCGCATCATTCTGTTAAGTGGTTGGAGGAGACAATTTTGTATCATTCTGGTTACTGGATGATTGAGACAATTTTGTATCATTGTCGTTACTGGTTGATGGAGACATATTTGCATCATTCTGTTAAGTGGTTGGAGGGGACAATTTTGTATCATTCTGGTTACTGGTTGATTGACACAATTTTATATCATTGTCGTTACTGGTTGATGATGACATATTTGCATCATTTTGGTAAGTGGTTGATGGAGACAATTTTGTATCATTTTTGAATGTGATTGATGGAGAAATTTTGTATCGTTCTGGTAAGTGGTCGATGGACATAATTTTGTACCATTCTGGCAAGTAGTTGATTGAGAAATTTTGTATCATTTTGGTAAATGGTTGGCGTAGAGAATTGTATATCATTCTGGTAAGTGATGGATGAAAATAATTTTGTACCATTATGGCAAGTAGTCGATTGAGATAAATTTGTATCATTCTGGTAAGTGGTTGTATTAGATAGGCTTTTGATTCTTGGCATGTGGATATATCACCTCAAGGCGACGTGTCGGGTACCTTAGTTGGTGACCCTTGACATCTGGGTCACATTCATGATTTATCAATGACAAGTCGTGTCCGGGCTATAACTTTTTCTCTTTTGAGAGAGGCTTTTGATATTGGCATGTGGATAGATCACCTTAAGGCGACGTGTCCATTCCTTGGTTGGTGACCCTTGACTTTTACCTTTGATCTCAGGGTCACATTCATGCTTTTTCAATTTTCGTTACTGGTTGATGGAGACACGTTGGTATCATTCTGGTAAATGGTTGACAGAGACAATTTTGTTTCATTCTTGTTACTGGTTGATGCAGACAATTCTGTATCATTCTGGTAAATGGTCGACGGAGACAATTTTGTATCATTCTGGTTACTGGTTGATGGAGACATTTTTTTATCATATTGTTAACTGGTTGATGGAGACTATATTGTATCATTCTGTCAAGTAGTTGATGGAGCCAATTTTGAATTATTCTTGTAATTGGTAAATGGAGACAATTTTGTATCATTCTTGTTAGTGATTGATAAAGACATTTTTTTATGATTCTCGTTAGTGATTGATGGAGACAATTATGTATCATACTAGTTACTGGTTGATGGAGACAATTTTGTATTATTCTGGTTACTGGTTGATGGAGAATATTTTGTATCATTCTGGTTACCGCTTGATGGAGACAATTATGTATCATTCTGGTTAGTGATTGACAGAAAAAAATTTGTATCATTCTGGTAAATGGTAGATGGTGACAACTTTGTATCATTCTGGTTACTGGTTGATTGAGACAATTTTGTATAATTGTCGTTACTGGTTGATGGAGACTATGTTGTATTGTTAGGGCCCGCCACAAAAAGTGGAGGATGCCCAATAGTTATCAATCTCTCCGTCCGTCCGTCCAAAACAATCTTGTCTGAGCTGTAACTTTTTTCTCTTTTGAGATATTATTTTGATATTTGGCATAATTTGGCGAGGTGTCGCATGCCATGTTCGGTGACCTTTGTTCTTGACATTTGACATCAGGGGAACATTCATGCTTTTTCAATTACAAAATCGTGCCTGGACTTTCATTTCTTCTCTCTTTTGAGATATGTTTATGATATTTGGCATGTTGATAGATCACCTCAATGCGAGGTGTCGTGTACAATGGTGGGTGAGCCTTGACCTTGACCTTTGACCTCAGGGTCGTATTCTTACTTTTTCAGTGACAAAGCTGTGTCTTAACTTTTTTTTAATTCAAGGTAGGCTTTTTTCTCTTTTGAAATATTATTTTGATATTTGGCATATTTGGCATATTTTGCGAGGTGTCGCATGCCATGTTCGGTGACCTTTGTTCTTGACATTTGACATCAGGGGAACATTTATGCTTTTTCAATTACAAAATTGTGTCTGGACTTTCATTTCTTCTCTCCTTTGAGATATGTTTATGATATTTGGCATGTTGATAGATCACATCATTGTGAGGTGTCCTCAGGGTCATATTCCTACATTTTCAATGAAAAAGCTGTGTCTAAACTTTTTTTTTTAATTCAAGGTAGGCGTTTGATATTTGGCATGCGGATAGATCACCTCAAGACGACGTGAGGCGTTTCTTGGTTGATGACCCTTGACTTGACCTTTGACCTCAGGGTCACATTCATGCTATTTCAGTGACAAAGGCGTACGCGTGTCCGGGCTATAACCTTTTTCACTTGAGGTAGGCTTTTGACATTTGGAATGTGGAAAATTACTTCAAGGCGACATGTCACGTACCATAGTTGGTGACCCTTGACCTTTGACGTCTAGGTCACACAGGGAGCGCGCCCACAGAGATGGATACCATCTCACTGATGTCTAGTTCTGGTTACTGGTTGATGGAGACAATTTTGTATCATTCTAGTATGTGGTTGATGGAGACAATTTTGTATTATTCTGGTTATTGACTGATTTAGACAAATATGTACCATTCTAGTTAGTGATTGATGGAGACAAATTTGTTAAGTGGTTGATGGAGACAATTTTGTATCATTCTGGTAACTGGTCAATGAAGACAATTTTGAATCATTTTGGTTACTGGTTGATGGAGACAATTTTGTATTATTTTGGTTACTGGTTGATGGAAACAAATTTGTTAAGTGGTTGATGGAGACAATTTTGTATCATTCTGGTAACTGGTCAATGAAGACAATTTTGAATCATTTTGGCTACTGGTTGATGGAGACAATTTTGTATTATTTTGGTTACTGGTTGATGGAATTCTGGTTACTGGTTAACGAAGACAATTTTGTATCATTCTGGTTACTGGTTGATGTAGATAATTATATATCATTCTGGTTAATGGTTGGTGGAGGTTATTTTGTATCATTCTGGTTACTGGTTGATGCAAACAATTTTGTATTGTTCTGGTAAGTGGTTGATAAAACTATTTTGTATCGTTTTGGTTACTGGTTGATGGAGACAATTTTGTATTATTCTGGTAACTGCTTGATTTAGACAATTTTGTATCATGCTGGTTACTGGTTGATGGAGTCTATTTTGTATCATTTTGGTTACTGGTAGATGGAGACAATTTTGTATTATTCTGGTAGGTGGTTGATTTAGACTATTTTGTATCATTCAGTTTACTGGTTGATGATGACAATTTTGTATCATTCTGGTTACTGGTTGATGGAGACAATTTTATATCATTCTGGTCACTGGTTGATTAAGACAATTTTGTATCATTCTGGTTACTGGTTGATGGAGACAATTTTGTATCATTCTGATTACTGGTTGATGGAGACAATTTTGTATCATTCTGGTTACTTGTTTTTGGAGACAATTTTGTATCATTCTGTTCGTGCTTAATGAAAGAAAAGAAATATTAAGTAGGTATCCAACAAGAAATATTGGTGAAATGTTCAGGAAACTTACAAAACTTGGAATTTTTCTAGCATGAAGCAGGATCGGTAAAAAGACCCTTTCTGAATGAAAATTATATGGAAATCGTGCAAGTTTGCCAAAATTTTTATCTTGAACCCCTTATATTGGTTCTCAAAAGGACATTTTGTCGAGAAAAAATTTCACAAAATGGCTTTAAAAAGACTTTTCCTAAATAGCCTTGATAAAACCCCTTGGATTCAAATATGTTTTGAAATCCAATTGATGGAAAGGTTTGTTCTAACTGAATCATATTCTCAAACGATGGGATTCAGTGTAGAATTTCAAAAATAAATGGTCTTTTAGACTTTCAGGAAATGTCTGTTCAAAACAAAGCATAAAGAGTAGGAAATATTTCAAAAAAAATAAGGGGTCTTTGGTGATTTTAGCATTTGACCTTATTTGGAATCAAATATTTTTAGAATTTAACAAGTCCGAAATTAATAGTAAATAAACCTAATAAGGCGTTTATTTTTTCTGACCGGGAGCTAGTCCTACTTTGTTCGACTTGATAATGAACGGTAATCTCGTATTCTTGATTATATTCATATGAATGTATGATCATTTATTTTGTTTCTTTTTGAAAGAATATCAGTATATGTGGCAGTTGTGTGATTTGATTTTAATGTTGTTTCTTCTACTTTTACCAGAAATAATCCCTTTTACATGTTTTATCATGTCAGGTAAATACAGTGGGGTGCAGACATAACCTCTCCTAAAGTTAACTTGGAGCAGTCATAAAAGCTACTCTAAGTTGACTTAGAACAGGTATCAAGTCTGCTCTAGAACAGCTCTAAGTCTGCTCTAGAATCCTGACCGCTCTGACCAGTCATCGTCATAGCTAGAATCCCGACCGTTCTGGTCAGAGCCATGACTGCTCTGACCTGTTCTACCCATGACCGTTCTACCTAAGTCTGTTCTGGCCATGACCGTTCTAGTAAAGTCTGTTCTGGCCATGACTGCTCCCATCTGATCTGTTCTACTATGACCGCTCTCATACCAGCTCTTGTCACACCCGTGACAAATATTCATAACGTGCATAATAGGAAGGTTCGCCGTGACGTCACAGACTCGAAAAGGTAAATTTGGTTGCAAGAAAAAGTGATAATTGATTAGGGCCATAAAAATGTCATTTTCAATCCCTCGTACGAAATTGTTAATTGAGATATCTAGATAATTCCTTTTGATAAAAATTCTGCAATGTTTATACTTTTACAGGGTATTAATTTTTAACATATATTTATTTTCAAAATATACATAATTAGCGTGTTCGTAAAGTATACAGATTTTTGACATTTTTGACATTTTTTTTTAACCAGATATAAAATTTTCTGCAGGAAATGTAAAAGAAGTAAATCGATAGAAAAAATATGAAAATCATTAGGTTTATTATGTATTTTACAGATCCAAAATCGGGTGGATAATGAAAAAATTACAAAAGATCAAAAATTCTTTTACATTGTTAAAAAGTGGTCTCAATACGACTTTGCCAACCAAAAATGCTAATTTGCATATGTAAATTAGATTTTGTGACAGCACTAATGAGGTTCGCAAACCTTCCTATTTACACGTATTTAATAAATTTCAAATTTAGTTATAGTATAAAAAACAAAATTAAATTAAAAAAATAAAAATATAATTATGAAATAAATTATTCGGATATAAAATTGCATTTTGCCGGTAAGTGCTCATAATCGCGGATAAATATTTACCTGTGTTTATCCAGGTAACTTTAAAAATGTAAGAATTATTCCCCTTTTCGAGACAAGTCCGAAATTAATAGTAAATAAACCTTGTAAGGCGTTCTTTTCCCTGACCGGGAGCTAGTCCTACTTTGTTCGACTTGATAATGAACGGTAATCTCGTATTCTTGATTACATTCATATGAATGTATGATCATTTATTTTGTTTCTTTTTAAAAGAATATCAGTATATTTGGCAGTTGTGTGATTTGATTTTAATGTCGTTTCTTCTACTTTTACCAGAAAAAAAATCCCTTTTACATGTTTTATCATGTCAGGTAAATACAGTGGGGTGCAGACATAACCTCTCCTAAAGTTAACTTGGAGCAGTCATAAAAGCTACTCTAAGTTGACTTAGAACAGGTATCAAGTCTGCTCTAGAACAGCTCTAAGTCTGCTCTAGAATCCTGACCGCTCTGACCAGTCATCGTCATAGCTAGAATCCTGACCGTTCTGGTCAGAGCCATGACTGCTCTGACCTGTTCTACCCATGACCGTTCTACCTAAGTCTGTTATGGCCATGACCGTTCTAGTAAAGTCTGCTCTGGCCATGACTGCTCTCATCTGACCTGTTCTACTATGACCGCTCTCATACCAGCTCTTGTCACACCCGTGACAAATATTCATAACGTGCATAATAGGAAGGTTCGCCGTGACGTCACAGACTCGAAAAGGAAAATTTGGTTGCAAGAAAAAGTGATAATTGATTAGGGCCATAAAAATGTCATTTTCAATCCCTCGTACGAAATTGTTAATTGAGATATCTAGATAATTCCTTTTGATAAAAATTCTGCAATGTTTATACTTTTACAGGGTATTAATTTTTAACATATATTTATTTTCAAAATATATATAATTAGCGTTTTCGTAAAGTATACAGATTTTGGCATTTTTGACATTTTTTAAAACCAGATATAAAATTTTCTGCAGGAAATTTAAAAGAAGTAAATCGATTAAAAAAATATGAAAATCATTAGGTTTATTATGTATTTTACAGATCCAAAATCGGGTGGATAATGAAAAAATTACAAAAGATCAAAAATTCTTTTACATTGTTAAAAAGTGGTCTCAATACGACTTTGCCAACCAAAAATGCTAATTTGCATATGTAAATTAGATATTTTTGACAGCACTAATGAGGTTCGCGAACCTTCCTATTTACACGTATTTAATAAATTTCAAATTTAGTTATAGTATAAAAAACAAAATTAAATTAAAAAAAAATAAAAATATAATTATGAAATAAATTATTCGGATATAAAATTGCATTTTGCCGGTAAGTGCTCATAATCGCGGATAAATATTTACCTGTATTTATCCAGGTAACTTTAAAAATGTAAGAGTTATTCCCCTTTTCGAGACATACCCGATAGTTTTCTTTAAATTGACTATTATAAAACAAATAAATCGTGAATTTAACTTATAAAAGTAAATCATTATTAGATTACGTTAACTGAAACAAAATAATTATTCAAAACATCGAAGTATGAGAGTAATTAATGTTTTTTTTTTCTTTTTTTTTAAACGTTTTCGGGCTCGAAAATAAATTCTGTCACATCCAATTTCATATCCAG
>MJUU01016879.1:23870-44213 GCA_002080025.1 Modiolus philippinarum | reverse complement strand
TAAATTCTGTCACATCCAATTTCATATCCAGTTTACATTATAGGATCAAAACGGCCGTCACCAGAGCAGATTTAGCAAAAACGGTCATGACCAGAACAGACTTGGCAAGAAAAGTCATGGCCAGAGCAGACTTAGATATAACGGTCATGGCCAGAACAGACTTAGGTAGAACGGTCATGGCTAGAACAGACTTGGGTAGAACCGTCATTGCTAGAACAGACATGATTCTAGGACCAGAGCAGACAAGATTCTAGGACTGCTATAAGTCTGCTTCAAGTTAACTTCAAGAGACAGCTCTCCAAGTTAACTTGGACGAGAGGTTATGTCTGCACTCCAATGTACAACAAGCCCTTTAGCGTCATTTTTATTCAGAGCCATTCTCTGTAAGCATCAAAAACACTTGGAAATGAGGGGTCTCAGATTTTGATGAAATTTTGTATATAAAGGTCAAATGTAATCCTGACAACAAAATAAATTTGGTTTTTGCATTTTAAGCAGTGGTTGCTATGGTAACCAGTCATGCCCAAATATGGCTTCAAAAATGCTGTCAAAATGGCCAAAACGAGTGAAATCTAAGTAAGCTCTAAAAGAAAATACTAATTAACTTGGGTTTTATTACCATATCAGTGATTAGATAATGGGTCAATATAACCTTTGAAACAAAAAGCAATGAAATGACTTAAGTCTAAATTTGGTTACCATGGCAACAAAAATCACTAAAAACGACAATTTCCAAAAACATGGAAAAATGGCAAATTTTGCCCATTTTCAAGTGTTAATTACAAAAAATTACGTCTATAGAAGTTCATTAAACTTACTGAGCTTCCAGTTTAGTATATTATCTTTAAAATATCAAAAACTAAAATTGGTGATATTCTGATTTTAAAAAATGAATAATTTTGAAATTTGCTGAGATAGTGATTTTCAGATTTCTGTCAGAAAATCCCAAAATAACCATTCTTACTTGTATTTCAGGCCCTCTTCAGCAGATAGTATTGATATTGAGTTTATTGGTCTATTTTAAAATGAGAATGCTTAGCATATGCTAAATGACCTTGACATACTTTCTCGGGGTCACAAAGCTCAAATTTTCAAGGTTAAATTTGTGTCAAAAACCGCTCGAAATCTGTATTTCGACTTGTATTTCAGCCCATCTTCGGTAGATTGTAATGATGTTTGGTATCTGTTTATTTTGAGAGGAACATGCTTTTTATATCTTGGTATATGCTATATTACCTTGATATTCCATCTCAAGGTCACAAAACTCAAATTTCCAAGGTCAAATTTGTGTCAAAGACCGCTCGAAGTCTGTATTTCGACTTGTATTTCAGCCCATCTTCGGTAGATTAAAATGATGTTGGGTATCTGTTTATTTTAAGAGGAACATGCTTTTTATATCTTGGTATATGCTATATGACCTTGATATTCCATCTCAAGGTCACACAACTCAAATTTCCAAGGTCAAATTTTGTGTCAAAAACCGCCCGAGATATGTAGTTTGACTTGTATTTCAGCCCATCTTCGGTAGATTGTAATGATGTTAGGTATCTGTTTATTATACCCCCCACGAACGAAGTTCAGGGGGTATATAGGAATCACTCTGTATGTCTGTCCGTCTGTCCATCTGTCCGTCTGTCTGTCTGTGACAATTTTTTCGTAACATTTTTCTCAGTAACTACTAATAACTGTCACTTGAAATTTTGTATGCAAGCTTGAAATGATGTCCCATACCGCAAGTAGCGATTTCAGGTTTGCCGGACATCCACTTCCTGTTTACCGACTTAGTTAATTTATGTGATCTTTTGTCAATTGTAGAGTCTTTTCGTAATATTTTTCTCAGTAACTACTAATCACTTTCACTTGAAATTTTGTATGCAAGCTTGAAATAATGTCCCATACCGCAAGTAGCGATTTCAGGTTTGCCGGACATCCACTTCCTGTTTACTGATTTAGTTAATTTATGAGATCTTTTGTCATTTTTAGAGACTTTTCGTAACATTTTTCTCAGTAACTACTAATCACTGTCACTTGAAATTTTGTATTGTCCCATACCGCAAGTAGCGATTTCAGGTTTGCCGGACATCCACTTCCTGTTTACCGACTTAGTTAATTTATGAGATCTTTTGTCAATTGTAGAGACTTTTCGTAACATTTTTCCCATAAACTACTAATCACTTTCACTTGAAATTTTGTATGCAAGCTTGAAATGATGTCCCATACCGCAAGTAGCGATTTCAGGTTTGCCGGACATCCACTTCCTGTTTACCGACTTAGTTAATTTATGAGATCTTTTGTCAATTGTGGAGACTTTTCGTAACAATTTGTTCAGTAACTACTAATCACTTTCACTTGAAATTTTGTATTCAAGCTTGAAATGATGTCCCATACCGCAAGTAGCGATTTCAGGTTTGCCCGGACATCCACTTCCTGTTTACTGACTTAGTTAATTTATGAGATCTTTTGTCATTTTTAGAGACTTTTCGTAACATT
This sequence comes from Modiolus philippinarum, assembly GCA_002080025.1. NCBI lineage: Eukaryota > Metazoa > Mollusca > Bivalvia > Mytilida > Modiolidae > Modiolus > Modiolus philippinarum. The sequence continues at coordinate 41,723 of MJUU01016879.1, read as the reverse complement.
TATCTCAGTAACTACTAATCACTGTCACTTGCAATTTTGTATTGTCCCATACCGCAAGTAGCGATTTCAGGTTTGCCGGACATCCACTTCCTGTTTACCGACTTAGTTAATTTATGCGATCTTTTGTCAATTGTAGAGACTTTTCGGAATATTTTTCTCAGTAACTACTAATCACTTTCACTTGAAATTTTGTATGCAAGCTTGAAATGATGTCCCATACCGCAAGTAGCGATTTCAGGTTTGCCGGACATCCACTTCCTGTTTACTGACTTAGTTAATTTATGAGATCTTTTGTCATTTTTAGAGACTTTTCGTAACATTTTTCTCAGTAACTACTAATCACTGTCACTTGAAATTTTGTATGCAAGCTTGAAAAGCTATTGGTATAACCAGCCGGTATGTGGATTTTTTAACTATTGTAACATTTTAGTACTCAGTTGTCAATTTTTACACAAAAGTATAACTTCATTTATCTGAATGAAACTTTTTAATACTGTTCTCAACCAAAATGAAGTAGCAGTTTTTTTTAGGTTTCTCCACAGCTTAAACATGGACTTTATAGTTACTGTAAATGTTCTGATTTTTGTGTATACTACTTTTGGCTATTTTAGCGGTTGACCCAAAACCATGGAAAATAATTCCCTTGATAGTAATTTTCACAATATAAATATATAGTGAAGCCTTGTTGAAATCTTGAAAAATAGTAACCACTAATCAGTGATGATTTGTAAAACCCTGGAAAATAAGCATCTGAAAAATTAATACCGTTACAGTATCTGCTTGGGGGTACCCATTTAATGGGCACTACTCTTCCTAGACTAAAAAATTGATTTTTGCAAATTTCACAAAATTTTTATAAGGCAATGGAATTGTGCAATTATAAATATTTTTTGTTAAAAATTATATTTGGGACCTACTTCAGTGAGGAGTGGGGGGTATCATTTTGTGGCCCCCCAGGCCACAGTACATCTAGTTTTTAGAGGAATATGTTTTTTATATTTTGGTATATGCTATATGATCTTGATATTCCATGTCAAGGTCACAAAACTCAAATTTCCAAGGGCACATTTGTGTCAAAAACATCTGTATTTCGACTTGTATTTCAGCCCATCCACGGTAGATTGTAATGATGTTTGGTATCTGTTTATTTTAAGAGGAACATACTTTTTATATATTGGTGTATGCTATATGACCTTAATATTCCATCTCAAGGTCACGAAACTCAAATTTCCAAGGTCAAATTTGTGTCAAAATCCGCTCGAAATCTGTAATTCGACTTGTATCTCAGCCCATCTTCGGTAGATTGTACTGATGTTGGGTATCTGTTTATTTTAAGACGAAAATGCTTTTTATATTTTCGTGTTAATTATATGACCTTGATATTCCATCTCAAGGTATCGAAATTTTTGTGAAAAACTGCTCAAAATCTGTATTTCAACTTGTATTTTAGTCCATCTTCAGTAGATTGAAATGATGTTGGGTATTTGTTTGTTTTAAGATGAACCTGCTTTTTATATCTTGGTATATGCTTAATGACCTTGACATTGCATCCCAAGGTCATGAAAGTCGAAGTTTCAAGGTTTTGGCCACAAATATTCTCATTTCATACTATTTTCTCGGGATCGATATTGAATATGCCAGGAATAACCTTCTGGTGACATTACGTTAGCAGCCAACAACCATACGGACGTTTGACTTTGAACTCTGATTGTCAAAAGATAATCGAGGCCATTATTTATCCACAAGATCAAATATTGCTACAAGATTAATATTCTTGTTTTATGGTTTTTTTCGTTTGGCACATGTACATACTTTAAATATACTCTGGTGTATAAGAATACTGTACAGTGGCATTGATCTGTTCAGCATTTGTTGTTTAAAGCCTTACTGAAAGATCAAAAACAGAATGGAATGCTTCAAAAGCTGCCATTGGCTCAACCCAAGTCCAATAGTGACCTTAACAGAAACTTTAACCTTAGTCCTTTCAGCTGAAAATATATGTAAAGGTGACATAATTCTGGAATTATATTGGATACACCCCCGAGATCTATCTACTGAAAAAAAATCCTCTATGATCTTTAGTCGCTGAATTATTGATTTTGACAAAAATAAATGAATATGTGGGTCCATACTTATGAACTAGTCTAATATAAAGTGTTGCCATATAATAGAGATGTGAATCTCATTAAAGCGCCCACATTATCAATAAACAATATTTAAAGCAAACTACACATGTATTAAAGCCAATTTAGTGCGATTTTATTTTTTCATTGATGTAAAAAAAGGAGGTCAGTGAACCTAATTTTGGTACAGATAATGAGTACCACATAGTATGCATTCCCTGAACAAATATCTTCCACCAACCACTATAGAAGCTGGGATATGACCCTAAATTAAAATGTTAATAGAATAAACAACGAAAGGAAGGATGCGGAGTAAATCAGTGTTCTCCCCAGGCCAGACTTTTGAGTCTGGGTACCCTGATGCTATAATTCTTGACCCCGGTGCTTTCATCATTAACCCTACGCTATAATTTTTACCCCAATGCTTTCCAGGCAGATATTTTACTTGATGCTGTATTTCTAGCTAGGTACATGCTGAATAAACAATATAAAATCATTTAAATCATAATGCTTCTGTATTTTATGTAAAATTATATATAACTATCATTAAAAAGTAATTAAAACTGTTATAAATGACAAAAGTTATTACGTCAAAGCGTCATCTCGCGCCAAGCTAAACATTTACGCCTACTCTATTGAAAAATCCTTGGGAGAACACTGAGTAAATGCGCATGATACAAAGTCCCTACAAAAACATGGTAAAATCAAGCAAGGGAACAATGCTTTTATTGTTGTTCTTCATCTTGGAGTCATCAAGAAGCCTTCAACATTGAACTTTGCTCATACCCCGTAGTAAGTTCAAGACAGCCCCTAGCACCGGTGTGAGTGGAATTCTTTGCTACTTGTCGAATAACGCTACATCGTTATGGATGCGGGATTGTCAAGCTAGTTGACAATCACAACATATAGCTGGAAGGACTAAGGTTAAAGTTTCTGTTAAGGTCACTATTGGATTTGGGTTGAGCAAATGGCAGCTTTTGATTCATCCGATTCCGTTTTTGATCTTTCCGTAAGGCTTTAAACAACAAATGCTGGTCAGAACAATGCCACTGTACAGTAATATTGTACACCAGAGTATATTTAAAGTATGTACATGTGCCAAACGAAAAAAAAACATAAAGCAAGAATATTAATCTTGTAGCAATATTTGATCTTATGGATAAATATTGGCCTTGGTGATAATCTTTTGACATTCAGAGTTCAAGGTCAAACATCCGTATGGTTGTTGGCTGCTAACGTAATGTCACTATAAGGTTATTCCTGACATATTTAATATCGATCCCGAGAAAATAGTATGAAATGAGAATATTTGTGGCCAAAACCTTGAAACTTCGACTTTCATGACCTTGGGGTGCAATGTCAAGGTCATTAAGCATATAACAAGAACTACAAAGCATGTTCATCTGAAAATAAAGAAATACCAAACATCATTTCAATCTACTGAAGACGGACTGAAATACAAGTCGAAATGCAGATTTTGAGCGGTTTTTGAAGAAAAATTTCGTGACCTTGAAATGGAATACCAAGGTTATAAAGCGTACACCAAAATATAAAAAGCATGTTCGTCTTAAAATAAACAGATACCCAACTCATTACAATCTACCGAAGATGGGCTGAAATACAGTCGAAATACAGATTTCGAGCGGATTTTGACACAAATTTGACCTTGGAAATTTGAGTTTTGTGACCTTGAGATGGAATATCAAAGTTATATAGCATATACCAAAACATAAAAAGCATGTTCCTCTTAAAATAAACAGATACCCAACATCATCAATTACAATCTACCGATAATGGGCTAAAATACAGTCAAAATACAGATTTCGAGCAGTTTTTGACACAAAATTTGACCTTGGAAATTTGAGTTTCGTTACACTGAGATGGAATATCAAGGTCATATAGCATATACCAAAATGTAAAAAGCATGATCCTCTTCAAATAAACAGATACCCAACATCATTACAATCTACCGAAAATGTGCTGAAATACAGTCGAAATGCAGATTTCGAGCGGATTTTGACACAAATTTGAACTTGGAAATTTGAGTTTTGTGACCTTGAGATGGGATATCAAGGTCATATAGCATACACCAAAATACAAAAAACATGTTCCTCTTAAAATAAATAGGTACCCAACATCATTACAATCTAACGAGGATGGGCTGATATACAAGTCGAAATACAGATGTTTTTGACACAAATGTGCCCTTGGACATTTGAGTATTTTGACCTTGAGATGGAATATCAAGATCATATAGCATATACCAAGATATAAAAAGCATGTTCCTCTTGAAATAAACAGATACTCGACATTATTACAATCATCCAAAGATGGGCTGAAATACAAGTCGAAATACAGATTTCGAGCGGTTTTTGACAAAAATTTGACCTTGGAAATTTGAGCTTTGTGACCTTGAATTGGAATATCAAGGTCATATAGCATATACCAAGATATAAAAAGCATGTTCCTCTTAAAATAAACACATTTACCCAACATCATAACAATCTACCGACATCATAACAATCTACCGAAGATGGGCTGATATACAAGTCGAAATACAGATTTCGAGCGGTTTTTGACACAAATTTGACCTTGGAAATTTGAGTTTCATGACCTTGAAATGGAATGTCAAGGTCATTTAGCATATGCTAAGCATTCTCACTTAAAAATGGACCAATAGACTCAATATCAATACCATCTGCTGAAGAGGGACTGAAATACAAGTAAGAATGGTTATTTTGGGGTTTTCTGACAGAAGTATGAAAATCACTATCTCAGCAAATTTCAAAATTATTTATTTTTTCAAATCGGAATATCACCATTTTTATTTTTTGATATTTTAAAGATAATATACTAAACTGGAAGCTCAGTAAGTTTAATGAATTTCTATAGACGCAATTTTCTGCAATTAAATGGGCAAAATTGGTCACTAACAATATGACAAATGTTTAAGTTCAAAAAAAATTTTTCTAATGAAATGATAAAAAACTTTAAAAAGATATTCCTAAAATGTTTTTGTTGCCTGCCGTTAAGGTACATAGTTGTATATGAAACTAATTTGACAGCTGTTGAACCACATCACTTCAAACAGAAATATACACTACCTTGGAATAAGCAGGTGACAAATAAACAAAGTATCATAGACATAGAAAAGATTGCATACATCTCTGAAATTAGGTAGGCTAATATTTACATTTTCTTTTAATCAGAGACATTTTGTAACCTTTTCCATTTTTGAAAATCATGTAAAATTCTTCAAATCTTCAAATCTACCGATATTAGAGATAACCGAATGGAAATCACAAAAATAATCTGATGGAAATCAAAAACTATTACACCGAGTGAGCGTCGCCATCTTAAATAAGAAAGATTAACTCTGAGATTTGACAGCTTTGAATTAACTAATAGACAAAGATGAAATATTTTAAAGAACAATAATTGTAGATTTAGGAAAAAGGTCCAACTACTTTTGATACTAAACCACAAATAAAATATTTTGAGTAGGCTTTTTTCAAAATTTTCTATTATTAGTCCATAATGCATTCGAGGATGGTCACTCCTCAAGTTCATTATATTAAGGTTTTGAAATTTGTATCTTTATTTATTAGAACATCGATCATACATCATTTTAAGCAAAAATATTGATAGATCAGTGAGTCCTTTTTTTGAAATATAAATGCCTGAAATTTGGCGGGAAACCAAACTCTTCTAGATTTTTATTACTTTGCATTAAGGCAAGCGCCCTTGTGAAATGCAATGAAGATATATCAAGAATTTCGTCAAATGTTGCAAAAAGTTTATTTAAGATGTATACAAACATATTTTGAAAAAGGGGGGTCAGTACACAAAATTGTCTAATGCATCGTGATGCACAAAATATGAGAATTCCGAAAGTAATAGACAGTTTCAAAAACCTGATGAGTGACCATCGCTAATCAAGAAAAACACGCCTAACATTAAATTGAAATTGGAACTAATTTCTGAATAACTTAAACTAATAAAATTATACCGCTGAAAGCAGAAATGATAGAGGTTTATAAAACTAGGTCCAACTAAATTTCATAATCAAAATTTAAGTCACAAATCAATATTTATTGATATACAAATTGCATTTTCCCTTTGATGTTTTCATGCATTAATATACTGAAATGTGTGACTTTATATTAAGTTTAAAAGGGAGAAGACGGAGCTTAAGCTACATATGTATGTTTCAATATGAGAATTTTCAGCTCCTCCCTTTTTTCAAATAACTCCGTCCAACTTAAATTCATTATGCAGATATCTCCTCTACATAAAAACACACAAGAAAAGAAAAAAAAAGTCACTCGTCTCCTAGAAAATCCACACTGGAAGCTAACGTACCAAATCAAAATTTAACTTGGGATTTCACTCTCATCTAGCTGTATGATATACGGACCACTTGCATACTACCTTAATATTCAAAAGGCCTGGAATCACTCGGGGTAAAAAGGGGTCTGGGCTCTTGTATACATCGTGTTGAAGAGTTGACTGATGAAGAAGCAATAACCAAAGGGACTTTTTTGTAATTCTTTATTTTTGCAATTGGTAAATTACATAATTATGTACATAAACACAATAATGAAGACAAACATGACAAAATAAAACATATACAGATACAATTAACACACAAAAAATACATTAATATATATTTCATAAGAGAAGTGACAACGCATGAGAAATTGTTGTTTATATTATTAGTAAAACAAAAACATTTGCACTTATCCACTGAGAAGAACTTCAAATGGTAACCACTTTTTATGTATAAAATCTCTTTGTGATTGTGTCAAGTATACACCTGAAAATTTTTTGATATGCATATAGTATTTCAAAACTCTATACCCCCTACAGTGTGAGATATAGAGTTCTTGCATCTACACACATACAATAGTATTTTAAAATAAGAAGAACATTTTGCACAGTGCTACTCTGTTCTCCATTTGCAGTCATTCCAATAATTATGTTTGAAACATTTACAACTATAATGAAATTATGATTTTCAAAAAGGCTACAAATGGACAACCACAAATTCTTTGAATGATGACATTAATGTTTCTGGTGCTTAAAAACAAAAAAGTACATAGTTCTGTTTCCTTTAATTTACATTTGTTCAAAGGTATTTGTTACCACAGGGACTTGTTAGCGGTCCGAGAAATATATTTGCTTGCTTGTAAATCTCGGAGAAAAAATTTTCCGATTGACTTTGACTGCACAAAAATAGCACATAATGGGAGATCGAAAAGACAGTAACACATCAAACGATATTAATCCTCTGCTCACCTCTGTAAAATTGACATCGACTTGAGACAAACTTCTAAAGTAATCTTCTTTTATAAACAACGTTGTCATAAATCGCCATCCAATAAGTTTCACGTTTTCTATCTATCGCGGTGATAATATATCCGTTTTTGAGTTGCCAATCAGAAAGATTGCAACTCTTAGTTATCCAAACTGAAAATTAATAATACAAGAAAACCTCTTTCAACTTCAACTCTGATTGGATATTGTAAAAAATAAAGCTTTGCTCTTTGATCGATATTAATATCCTGTATACTGTTAACATACAAGAAATATCAACTTCCGTAAAAAGAAAGTTCGAATAAATGTACAAGTATAATCAGTGTGTGCTTCTTATTCTCTGTATAGATACAGAAATCATTCATGCAATTACTGTAACATTTATTTCTTTAAATTACGGGTTGATGGACGGCTTAACACTTTTTTAATTGTTTAGTGCGCTTGAACATACTGAGGATTCCAGATTCTAACAGTCCAAATACTTAATTATAGATTGACCTATGACTTCATATGCATCACTGGAGGCAAAACTACAACACAGTGTGATATAGCATGTAAAACAAAGAAGATATTCTTAATATTTACTGTGTTTAATTATCTAATTCAAAATGGATGTTTCTTTAGATTTGATCCCTGTAACATTGTCTAGTTATGTGAAATTATTAACTAATGAAGGTTTGGCTTCTTATATTGAGATATTAAATGTTGATGAAGTGCAATTACCTGATCCAATCGCTAGTTTTCGATGTCACTTAAATGTAACAACATTCCTAGATTTTATTACATACTGTGTCAATCATTTGCAACAATTTATGTTTTAAAATTAGAAAATAAAGCAGTAATGAATGGTATTCCATTGAAGTAAACATCATGCATTGTAAAGGGCTGCACGACATTTGAGCCATTTTTTGAAAATTTACCTTCCTCATTTGAGCCAAAATATTTTCCACATTTGAGCTAATATACCGGAGTCTTACCTAAGCGTAGAGTGTAGTAGTTAACTTTGAGAAAGTGAAGACAGACGACGGATGCAAAGGGATGACATAGCTAAATCTATTCTAGATACATACAAAATTTTAGTTTCTGATTATCTTTTGTAAAATTGTTACACGTATATTTATTCCAATCAATATACTATTAAAAAACTGTATTTGCTTATCAGATATATTTATTAAATATTAAGATAAAATATCAATACTCCATTTAAAGTTAAAAATTGGTATCTAAAATATCACTTTAAAATAGCACTAAAAGCAAATTGCAACATTAATAAAAAAAAATATGTCAAAAGTCCTATAAAGTGTCTATAAAAGCAACATGCACAAATAAAAAGCAAAAAGTCACAGGTCAGTTCTAGCTGAAAATTTTAAATTGACTTAACGTATGTAGATCTCGCTTTAACACCCGTTTCTAGTTTTGTGTATTGTTGCAAGTCTTTCTTTTTCATTTCGGCGTTGGACAGCAGGTGCATCAATTCCACGGATGTTTATGAAAGTTGCTGTTTGTATTTGTTTCAAGACGTCTATAAATGTGTATATCGATGGGTGAGACGAATAAAATTGTCCATTATAGTGACTGTGAAATGCTTCAGGACCGTTCTTTGTGCGTTTTAGATTTTCGTCCGGCTTTCCAGTCCACATGGTAGGTGGAAACTTTGACTGTTCAGTGAGATAGTTTTCAAGAATATAGTCACTGAATTTTTAGCCCCTCCGGCATTACTTCTTCTGCGACTGTGTCTTCGATTTCATTAGCAGGCAGGTACGGCATACCAAAGAAGAGAGAAATCCACTTACTAAGTTCGCTAGATCTGTTTTTGTAATCAGACGCCAAACCAAGGGCCTGTATTTTGCGGAACCAGGCCTGTCCAAGATTTAAACGGCAACCTTTGATGTGTGATGTCGGAAAAAGATTTCGCAAAGAATTAATCATAGCCGATTCGAAATCAACATTAATTTCTTAGGTTGAAAACTGAGACGCTGATGTGAGCATAGTCGAAATACTGCTTTCCAAACTTTCATAAAAGGTCAAATTATCACCTCTGCAAAAGAGCGAAAAGAAATGGCACATGGCACATAATTCCCATTCTTACAACCGTGAATTTCAATATAACTGACAGAAAAATTTTGGAGCACACTTAAAGGTTCAACCTATAAAACATCATCAACTTCACACATGCACTGCAAATTAGAACGGCAAGCGAAAATGATAATTCCTGACTCTGCATTGTCGTACGCTAAAAAAGGCTCACCATTGTTTGTTTCAATGGTAACACTGTCAAGACATTGATGCGTTTCTAACCGGTTCTTCGGAAGTGCCGGATAATCTTTCCGTTTTGTCTTGTATAACGATTGGGATAAAGATTTTAGATCGGATGGAAGCAGTGTTTATTCATGCCTTTCTTGCAGTGTTTGTCTTATGACTTTCGAGGGACGTGCAGAAATGTCTGAAGCTTTTCGTTGAACCTTTACTTGTTGTCGTTCAAGCTTTCTTTCATCGCTGGGATGTTTATGTTCATTTGTTGATTTCACAATAATTTTACAGTCAGAATCTGTTCTCAGTCTCAGTCTAGATGTGCAATTATTTTTTGTGCATCGCCAAGATATCTCTTAAATCTTCAGCAATGATACGAAACGGAACGTAAATCCATCAAAAACTAAACTTTTCTTTCCTTTGCTTGTTTCTGACACAACCAACTCCATTCTATAAAGGTACACAAAGACAATATGGCGATAGTAGTGAACACTTTTCGTAAATTGAAATCACGTTTTATAATTTACGAAATTTACTGGAATACGAAACTGTTTTGTGTTAAATCAAAATTATTTTATTGAAAAAATGAACAAAATCATCCCAGAAATTTTAGGAAATGTACTTAGTTACCTTCAGGATTTTTACTTTTGTTTGGCAATTTAGAGATAAAACTGAATGCAAACTTTTTGAAGGCCTACTTGTTGGCTGGTTCAAATGACTAGTTTCTTTTTGGCTTAAATTTGGATTTTATTTGGCTCAAACGTTGATTAATTTTGGCTCAAATGAGTTATGATTGGCTCAAATGTCGTGCACCATTGTAAAGATATCTTGATAATCTGCATTATATTTAATTGACCATTAAATTTTATGACCCCTTTATACTGTGGCATGAATGACATTTTATGTGTCTTGTTTATTCTTTCCTTGTAACTAAGCTTAAGTTTAATGGATTTTGCATTGTTTTCTTTTCTCTTTATTGGCAAATCTCAAGCCTTTCAGTCTCTTAGATTTTCAGTTTCACCTGAGACAAATCATTATGCCGAGAACAATAAATCTTGTATCCTCGCTGACATTAAAAAATTGCAAACTAGTTGAGAAAATGGTTCGGTGTTAATCACACATCTGACGGACAAAAAATATTGCCTAGTTCAGATTTATTACCGGCTCCCCCGGGAGCCGGTGTAAAGGTATCAAGTGCGCAAATATTGACTTTCGAACAGGGGTCTAGTTTTGAACGCAAAGCTGTAACCAGTATTAAGCACCACAAGTCCTTCGATTGGTGGATAATAAAATTAAAAGTTTTAATTAGAATACTATGTCATGTTACAATTCGATTTACAGGAAATCTGATTTCAACAATGTAACCCAGAAGTGATAATTTGACCTTTTATGGGATTTGGTCGACATAAAAATATTTAACCTTTTTTCAATATACCCTCTTTTGAGCCTCAATTTACACCATGAATCGCCGCATGGACCCGAATTTTTTTCATTTTGGAATTCAAAAGATCTGTATGAGTACTTATCATTTTCAGGAGCCCGGGGTGGAAAAAAGCCTTCATCTATTAGATAATTCCCTATGGAAAATGCATTGTAAATTTTTGGGCACTTGTAACCTATAAAATCAGTCGCCAGAAGTTGGCCTCGGGTGAATACTTTCTGAACTTGTATGGGCTAAAAATGACAATCGCAAATGAAATAAATGGTTTTTTGTTCCTTGATTGGTCTAAAGTTAGAACTATGTAAAGTACGTTCAATGATCTCGTAATAAAACATTGCTGGATTGTTTTTACAATCTCATAGTAGGTCGTTTCGAACTCAATGGTATAGTGTAGATAGTGTGTATTGAAATGATTTTTAAAAGAAGAGACAATATGCTTCCAAATCTTGCAGAAGGCGTTTATTCAGTTGAAAATTTTACGATTAGTTGTTATCAGAAACACATTTATCAACTGGAAGTATAATTTAGTAATTTTTCCGTTAAAGAGAGTTTTGCTATGTTACTGTAAAATAAAAAATTCCAACGGTATATAGTGTTAATTACTATTGAACGAAGTATTTGCATTATATTTCAACGACACAGCCGTCTTCGTCGGATGCAAAAGTCACATCTTTGTTTTGCATCTGTGACGGCTGTGTCGTTGAAATGTAATGCAAATACTTCGTTCAATATTATAACTCTCCATGAAGAAACATTTTGTTTCATTGAGTGTTAATTACTAGTATTCTGTTTGACATGATAATGAGAGCAATATTTTACAGGAAATGTCTGTTAGTTACGGGTACTTAGAGGGGTTATATGCCTCATTTTGAGTTTGACACTTTAATTTTCAGGTCTGAAAGATTTACGATATACACATAACTCAAATCATCTGTTTACAATGTATGTACTAGATATTCCTCCAATCAAGGAACATCCCATGATCTGCATGGGTAAAAATCCCTGTACACTACCTATAGGGATACTGGAGATATGTCCTAACTATATATCCTGAAAACCAAATGGTCCGTGCCTTAACCCACGGGGGGTCACTTCCTGTATAGAGGTATATACAGACGTGCCGCCTAAATGGGCCTGTTTTTTTTTGTAGTTGTCAACTCTATGAATGTGTAGTAATTTTTGACATCATGTATATAAATGGGTCGTAAATTAACCTCAAATGGCCAGAATATTTACTGGTTGTTGTAATTAATTAAGTATTTATCATTATTTGATGTTTAACAACATTCCTGCTGTGAAATTAATGGTTTTCTGGCTCCAATTACACATTTATACTATGCAGTTGGGTTGGTTATTTTCGAAATTTACTACATGAATGGTCAATATTTTGTTGAGGGAACCGTATTTTCAAAATACCAGCGGCAGGCCTGTACCCAATTCCACCTGAAGTGACCCCCCCCCCCCCGTGCCTAAACCAGTAAGAACATAGTCTATTGGAACAGTTAACAGTCCGTTTCTATCTTGATATCACTTTGTATAGGTTGTTGACCAAAATCGAACACCAGTACAGTGACTTATAAACACTGGACGCTTTTAAACATACTACATATCCACGTATACATATCATATATCTTTATTAAGTAAATAAGGCTAAGAGTCGGTAGCTTTTTAGAAAGCTAAATTTGTACAACTAACTGTCATTCTATCGTATTATTTTATTAATTGAAAATCATCAGAAAGCTAAATTTGTACAACTAACTGTCATTCTATCGTATTATTTTATTAACTGAAAATCATCAATATACCACGTGTAAAAATTGCACGAGTACTTTTGATTGGATATGGATTTGTATCTAAATTTATCGAAGTGTCAATCACTCATAACTACTTTTATACCACGTTTTTACTCATGAATATATTAAGGTAGTAGAATCTTTATCATGTATCAGATTTTGATTGGGTTTCTTTCAGTGTGTTCCTTGGAAAATTTCCAATATGTAGTATGACACCGGATTTCAGGTAGCTTGTACCGTTCATGAGATAAATGGGCCAAAAAGGGCGGATCTCGAAAATTTTTATTTATTTTTTTTTATTTTGTCCAATTTTGATGCAGTTTTTTCAATGGATTTCTTATGAAAAATTAACAAAGCATTACACTACTAGATTTTGATAAATTATTTCCTTTCCGAATTATGGGGCCAAACAGGGCATAAATTCCATATTGCAGATTACTTAAAAAATAGCTTTCATTGGGTTTCGATGGGATTTTTGCTTCGGATTCCTCTTGATCTAAGGTTTCTGAGACTTGTGCAGAAAAGACATTTAAAAATTTAGACATTGGCTTGGGTTTAAGAAAAACCACCTGCATATTGATATCATACAGAAATAACAAGTCTGTAAGCAATAATGGTTTTTCTGTAAAATGTAGCTCAATGATACGTCTTTAATAATATATATTATCCATTGAACTACTAAAGGTAATATTTGTAAATTTAAACTTATTAAATTAATTGTCAATTTTTGAATATTTCTTGAAAGTCTATACGAAATATTTAAACTGAACATAATTCAATTCAAAGTTATATAAATAAAAATATTTAAAGTCCATACTACTTCAGAACCAAAACAATAATTAAGGAGCAGATAATCCTGTCTCATTGATCATCAAGGCCAGGCTCACCGTCACAATTCCATATTTGGCATAGGTCATACCATTTCCGAGCTGTAGCTATGTAAAGTAAAAAATGAAATCCTCCAAACAAAGTGATCCTTATCAATAACAGGAAGTTCCGCCTAAATCTTAGTCAAACGAAACATAAAATTTGATTGGTTGGTATAATGAAGGCTAAAAATAAAATGATTTTTATCTCGAAGCCATGAAATGGCTGGAGAGATATTGATATGGCAAGAAAAAATCACGTGCCCAGCGTGAGACTTCAAGCCTATTAACAGCTCTAAAAGATGACCTTCGTGCTTCCAATAAAATATAGTGCGCAAGCTCCTTTCAAAATCGGTTACATTTAGTATTTAAGTTTCTTGAGTTGAATACAGTGTTGTTTAATTAAACTGAAAACAATATGCATGTTGATCAAATTACTCGTTTTTTTACTCGTTGCTTATAGAAAATGAATGGCTGTCTTTATATCTAATGGGAAAACACGCCCATTGACCTTTATAAGATGTTTTTATTGGTGTAAAATGAAACATACGATAAACACGTCAGATGTGAGCTGAAGCGATCTATATTTAAAGTTTACATAAGTACACGTGTCCAGAAGCGCGATTAATTTAGTATTATAACATTGAGTTTATAACATTACGTTTATAAATTTTCAAAGTCAGTAACGTATTTATTGTTTTGAGTATCAATTAGTGCCTAATAGATTCAGGGATTGGTGTTCTATAATTATGATTTAAATTATTTATTTAGGTCAAACATGTCCCCATTCATAGTTACAAAAAATCAATAACGAGTCGTTGTAGTGTGTATTCTTAAAATAGTGTAGTAAATGTTTCGTAGCATTCAAAATACAAACATCGCTATTTGTTCGTTCGAATTTTCGCACAAATTAATTATCAAGCGCAATTTGGCCAGTTACAGCGATTTTCAAGACTGAAAACTTCTTAAAAGGCTCTCGCTTCGCGGTCGCCTTTTAAGATGTTTTTACGCCTTTAAAATCGCAATAAGTGGCCAAATGCGCTTGATAATATATAATAGCAGTGAAATCAACATGCGAAATCACACAATCCGATTATTTTCACGTATTACGGACTATAACATGCAGACGTATGCAGTAGTTCTTTGGATGACTACGAAGTTTTGCCACATGTAGAATTTCAGGGCTTCGAGATTCAGCTCCATCGGAGCTTTGATATTTATACCTTTGTATGATAAGGGAGATCATTAAATTTGTAATTCAATTCCTGATAATAAAAAATCCACTTACAGTTATCTTTCTTGTTATAGTCCTTTTCTTCTAGTTTTCTTCTTATTCGTGTTTTGTCAATCTGAAAATATAAGAATATGAATTATAAATGATACTAGAAATAGAAATATAAATTCTGAATATTAAAATTGTTTCTGCATATTACAGTACATGTCATTTAGTATAAACTAATTTGTCTAGATATTATGATGTCAATTTGCTGAATGAATTAAGAAATAATTACAATACCTTTGAAAGTAAGAAGACCGTATTGAAATTGTCTTCTAATTCATCAACTGTTAAATCATATGTATCTCCCTCTTCTTCATTATCATCCCAATACTTCACCTGAAAACATAAGAAACATTTATATTATTGTTAAGTTTTTTTGTTTTTTTTTTTTCATAAAGGAATATTAACAGTTTGTAAATAAGCCATGGTTCAAGCACTATGCATCCATTTTGACAAAAATATAGTTGACCATCATTCTCTTAAGATTGAATTTTTTCATCAAATATCAATTTCAATAAATTGCTCTGTTTTTGATATTATGCTGTTAATATGTTGTTATACTACATATAATCTTATCAATCAAGCTTAGGATATACATCCATACTAATAGCCATTACCATTTTAACAAAGGATTTATCATGCAAGGGAGAAAACAATGCATTAATATCAATTATACACCAGAATAAATTAAATATATGAAATATAATTAAAGACATATATCCTTGGATGTAGGGAATGAAATGGTATTAAATTCTCTTATGATTGAAATTTTTTCATCCAATTTCACTTGTTATAAAATCGCTTGAATTTTATTGAAGTGGTATTTGTTTGAGAAAACTAAATATCTTAGATGGAATCATAAGAGAAGTACATTTCATAGCTTAGGTGGTGGGAATGAAAATAACTTCAAATAAACACAACAGTGTCTGTTTCAATAAAATAATTATTTCATTTTATTGATTTCAAACAACTAGCGTAACTATTTAAACATTTTCAAATCTCACTCAATATCAAAGCTATCATATTTAGAAGGGAGTAGAACAAGAGGACTAAAACCGTTTGAACAATGATTTAACATAATGATCATTCAATTAACAATTTAAATAAAATTGGTCCAATTTTGAAACAAAATAACTTAATTTGAAATCTTTACAAAATGACAAAGTTCAATCATAATTCTTAAAATAAATGGTATGATTTCTATATGGCTTTGATTCATGATGCTTGTGGAAATGGGATGATAAATCAAATAAATGAGATAATGCAAAAAACATTTGAAAATAACAACTATTTCAAATTAAACGACATTTAGACCCATTAAAACCAACTGATAGAAGTCATGAAAATGTAGTCAGAAAAGAAGATTGGGAGAAGATAGGATTTATGTTAAGTGCAGAAAGAAGATGGTGTCTTATTGTGATATTAGCTTTCAATTTATGAACTTACAATTGTATTAACCTCAAACTGTTGATTTTTGTACGCTAAAGTTTGCCTTTCCAGCATGTTTCCTCTTTCGTAATGCCATCCTCCCAAGTGTGATAAATTTCCTTATAAATAAGTGATTCAGGGTCATTAAAAGGATTCCTTTTCATGATAAGTTGTCTCAGATTTTCACTTAGCTGTTCAACTGACAAAGCTTTTCCTTATTTACTAAATTGTAATAAATTTTTATCCTCATTTTTTATTTTTAGCACATCCTCATCTTTGTACAAATTAATTTGAAATTTCAGGGCTTTTATTTTTTCAGTTTTTGTTCTGAGTTTCTCCAATTCCCTATCTAATATGCTCTCTGAATTCCAAATTCCATTATCCTGCATTGTTTTTTTTTCACTCTAGCTTTTTTATCCATTTTTTTTTCTTTTGTTGCTTTTCTTTAAGTTGCTTCCTTTCATTGATAATTTGTACTCTTTTTTGGTATAATTTAGTTCTACGGAGGTATATATCAAGCGTAACCTGTTTTCCTTTCTTTAAAGCAGATGAAATCAATTTGCTTCTCTCACATTCACTTTTCTGTTCTAGCCAATTTTGAGTTATATTATTGTTGTGTAAAATTTTAGTTTCAATTGAATCTATACATGAGTTAGGTGCATACTTTATATTACTATCCAGCTTTGTCATTAGCCTTTCCACCGTAATGTTGTTTGTAGGACATGATTCGGATGCAGATCTTATTTTATCAGAACAATTGTAATATTTACCGTCTGGTAAATAATCTTAAAACAAATGTTTGGCTTTGTCGTGAATTGTGATGCAAATTTTACTTATTAAAGTTTCTGTCTGCTTTCGTTACAAATTTTGTTGAAATAAATTACGTGAAAGAACATCATTTTCGTTTACATTGAGTTTCGGTCCAAAAAATAAGCTTAATGTGTTGTCGTAAAGTAAATCTTGTTGTTTTGAAGCTGATTCTAAAAGTTCAAATAATCTAATGTAAATACATCCCCTTTCAATTGGTGAATAATTCAAGTCTGATGCAGCTGCCCAATATGGACCGGTAATAATTTTCGAAATGATACCTAATGCCTGACATATGGAGATAATACTTTTGTTTTGCAGATAATCAAAAATCAACTGTTGCGTGTAATTTAATGAAGACTTCGAATATTTTAAATATTCTAAAATAGGTTTACTCCTGGTTTGCATACATTTAATTACAGGTTTATATAAACATATAGGAAATTGTTGTTTTAATAATTATAGTCTGTTCTCTACTAATTACCTTAATCTTACCTGAATTTTACCAATTAAAAGTTAGAAATACCTCAATAAATATTCAAGCACAATA
>MJUU01016879.1:8054-22910 GCA_002080025.1 Modiolus philippinarum | reverse complement strand
AAATGATACATTGGCTGGAATTTGATAAGACTTTTTTGACAAGTCTTAGCTACCATTACTACTAATTCTATATCCTAGGTATACTTTTCAAAGAAGTGCCTAAATTTAACAAGTGTATTTTGAGGTTTTACACAATTTTCTTGAAGATTGTGTTTTACTTTTTCACTCAAACACCATTTATTTCAATTTTCTGAGATCTCATCTAGCCTAATTTGTAACCTTTCTTTTAGCATAATGCACATCAAACATACAAAATGCATGCATACATTTGTAGTATTTTTACAGGTAAAATATTTATGTATTTTTGCACATATTTAAAACGAACTATAGATCTTCAAGGTATGTGAACCTATTGTCTTTTTTGTTTATTTAACTATTTAATTGCTAGGGTAATTAAATGTATGCAAACCAGGATGACACCCTCATAGCAAAGGTAGCACCAGCATTGTGAAACTGAATGTTGAAACGACTTCCTCTCATCTTAATTATTGGATTTTCCAGAATACCTTTACTTTTCAAAAACACAGTTGATAAGATGGGGTCACCAGAACCATCTTTGTAAAATAATTTGGAGACAGAATTCAAAAGAGTGTATGTTAAAGAGTCCTTCCGACTGTCCAAAGATTTAATATTTTCAAGTTTTTCATTTTCCCTTAAATTTTTTTCCGTGACATCCCAAATTTGTAGCAACGAATGTACTGAGCATTTAAAACTATTAATTTCAGTGTCTGGAACCTGGTTTTGTAATACTCTATTTGTTTTCTCTTTGCTTGACCTGTCTGTCATAAAATTGGCAATTTTGGATAATACTGGTGCATTTTCATGAGATTCGTTTTCTATTTCATTTATCATAGGAGACGTTATGTGTGCATATGTTTCGGCTTTTCCATCGTGTACTTTTCTTAAACCAAGCGTATATGTTTGTTCAGTGTTCGCTATTTCAACCCCATAATAGTGTCTTCCTTTTTTAGTGGTGGCATCCCGATGCATAGTCAAATTAGTATTATTGTGACACATTTCAGAAATTTTGCTTTTGGATAGTTTACTCATTTCCTTGTCAAAAAGGAGAGCCTAACTACAACTAGGCACATGTGTGTATTCTATATTTTAAATCTTTAAAATGTATTGCAAAATTGGTGCTAAATGATTCACCCCTACTCCATGGCTTCTCATAAAATAATATATTAGCCTTATTTGATTGGTATAAGGTCTACCTTGCGAAGTATTTATTTGTGACCAAATGGATATAAGTTAATACATGTAAGCATATCAAAATCAGTATTTTGATCGAGACCTCAAACACAAAATATGGATAGCTGTTGGATTGTTGGTGTGTTTTATCATTTATGATTTAAGACATGGCACGTAACAAACACCAAAATCAAGATATTAGACCTACAAAGACTTTATCAAATCCTTTGTGTTTAACCATACAATAACGTAGATTCCAAATGCATTTCGTGTTGCACGATCTTGGAACCAGAAGTGTTTCCAATTTATTCAAGCAGAGTTATTTCCCCTGTTTTCACCTAGCGGCAATTGCAATAGCTACGAGCTGTAAGTGATCAAAGAGGCCAAAATTGCAATTTTCAAAACATGTAAAATCTGTATTTTATACCCCCGCTTTGCCGGAGGTATATAGTGTTCATGGTGTCCGTCCGTCCTTCTGTCCGTCCGTCCGTCCTTCTGTATCCAAAAGGTGGTATCCACTACTCCTCCTAAACCACTGATTGGAATTTCATGAAACTTATGCGGGAGCTTTATTATATATTGTAGATGTGCACCATGCATTTTGTTTTCCAATAATTTCTTTTTTTCCAGATTTTTTACCTGTTTTCAACTTTGTCATTTTAGCTCAATGTAAACCATATGGTGACCACCTGGTATCCACTACTCCTCCTAAAATGCAGATTGGATTTTCATGAAACTTATGCAGGAGCTTAATTACATACCGGTATTGTCGATGTGCACCATGCAGTTTATTTTCCAATAATTCTCTTTTCCAGATTTTTTACATGTTTTGGTCTTCGTCATTTTAGCTCTTTTAGCTCAATGCAAACCATATGGTGACCACCTGGTATCCACTACTCCTCTTAAACCACTGATTGGAATTTCATGAAACTTATGCAGTAGCTTAATTACATATTGTGGATGTGCACCATGCACTTTGTTTTCCTTTATTCCCCTTTTACACGATTTTTGACATGTTTTGGACTTTGTCATTTTGGCTCAATGCAAACTATATGGTGACCACCTGGTATCCACTACTCCTCTTAAATCAATGATTGGAATTTCATTAAACTTATGCAGGACCTTAATCATATATTGTAGATGCGCACCATGTATTTTGTTTTCAAATGAATTCTTTTTTTTTCAGATATTTAAAAAATTCAAGAAGGGGTGGGGCGGGGGGTATCCGTGGCCCACTAGGCCACAGTAACTCTAGTTTATTGATTTCAATGGGAATTGTATCTTTTGATTCCTCTTGTACGCTTTCAGTGCTATGCACCAGTTTTGGTGTAGGTCTTGCCGTTTCCGATTGATGGGATTTTTTTTCTTTGAATTCATCTTGATGTAAGCTTTTGTTGGTAGTATTTGTGAATTTGGTGTAGCTCATGCCATTTCCGAGCTTCTTAAGGGATCAAGGGGGCTAATTTTATTTTCCCTAGTTTGTGTCCAGGTAGTTACTGTATCAAGCTCCTTATTGTGTCCATCTAATTGCTGTGTCAATCACTTTACTGTGTCCAAATTCACTCAAGTTTAATTACACTTGTTCAAATTTCAGTGGTAGACATGCTGCGGTCGTATCATGCTGCACCCGGTGTAGCCCTTTATTATACTGTGCTATTAGTCTTATAATGTTTTATTTTAGGTACAATTGAAAAGAGAAAATGTGCCCTACAGATTGGACATGGTGAAGGATTCAGTAACTTTATCGGGTTAATTGACGAGGTATTAAATTGAATGCATTTGCCCATCCGGCAGTACAACTTTGAAAAAGATTCTATAACAGCTGTTTTAACTAAGCATGTACCAACTAACTTTAATAACTTTGCAATCTTGGTAGTTTGATGGAAGTTTGGTTGAATAATAAGGGATTATAGTCCATTCCAAATATGCAATACATTTTCAAGCATCATGTTTGCTAGCTAATTTACATAATATTTGGTAGTTAAATACTTTTAACGATATATAAGCCAAAAATCACTATTAACATTCATTAATATAAAAATTGAAGCATAAAATCCTTCTTTTTTGTAAATTCCATCTTCCCATACTTAAGCCTATTATATCTTTTGTGTGATAAATGATTGAGTTTGAATGGATTTTTACACTGGCATCATGCTTATCAAGTTAGATAATTACTTTTAATAGATACAAAGCCACTTTAAAAAGTTGAAAGAGATTGCAAATACTTGTCAATTTGGTAGCAGGGAAGGATTTAGTCAAATTGACGTCACGTTTTACATGCATGTGCCAAAGGGGAACGACTGTCAACAGCACAAGCTCAACAATTTCTGACGTAAACAAAATGTAAAAAAAACTTCTTGACCTATAGGGCTTCCAAACTTTATCTTAGTGACTTTTAATGTATCTATTTGAATTGTTTTATACTTCGACGATTTATTGGGGTTTCTTGATAAATTCTACATTTTGTCTGGTGTCATACAGCCCAGTCTTGAGAACGGAAACAAAGTCTGCAAACCATCTTTTGTGATGTATTGTAAAAATGGTTTAAATTTGTTATCGAAATTTTCAAACGTGTAAATGTTATGTGCTCTAAAAGCATAAGGATTAATAATCTTACCAACAACAAAACAAAATGTATTAGGTTATTCACATAGTCTGGAAACCACCTATTATGATGTATAGTAAAAATGGTTTAAATTTGTTATCGAAATTTTCAAATGTGTTAATGCAATGAGCTCTAAAAGCATCAGGACTAATAATCTTACCAACAACAAAAAAATGTATTAGGCAATTCACAATAGTTTTTACCCTGTTTTATAACGATTAATAGCAAACTAAGCAGGTGATTACATATATAGTTTAAGAAAAAATGAAGTGTTATTTGTCCCCCTTTCTTAATAATTATGTGTATTATTTTCAATTCTTGTTCTTATATTTTTCCTAGAGTCGAGGCCGATTTCAGAATAGTATCGATGTAGTCTCCGGAAAATTCGATGGGTAATCATGAGTAATGAAAGGATATGGAGTAAATGTACACGAGACCAAGTCTCTACAAATACATGGTAGAACCAAGCAAAGGAACAACGCTTTCATTGTTGTTCCTCAACAAAATTATGTTGTCATTACGTAGTGATATAAATTCCTTGAAGAAAAAAAATCTCGTTTTGAATTCTAGGAATATTGTAGATAATATATTTAATTTGAGC
Organism: Modiolus philippinarum; assembly: GCA_002080025.1. Lineage (NCBI taxonomy): Eukaryota > Metazoa > Mollusca > Bivalvia > Mytilida > Modiolidae > Modiolus > Modiolus philippinarum. Next base: position 18,513 of record MJUU01016879.1, on the reverse strand, counting down.
AACATTGTCACTCTATCCAAAGTGCGAATCGACAAATGTATTTTCTACCGTTCCCGTCATGATTTTGTACCGTTCGTAGAGAGACTTGTGGGAAATATACGACGATGTTTACATTTTCGAAGAACATTAAGCTTGATTCTCTTAAGTCAATAGGAATTATTCATATTATGTGTTTAAACTTAATTACAAAAACTTAAACTTAAACTACAAAAACATATATTTATATTTTAATGTTGTTTTGATATCATTGATTAAACGCACAAATCGGTAAATCTTGTTTATCTGTAGAATAATATGTAAATGTTCCAGACCATACGCGTATTTGGACCGTACGCGTATGATCCGGACCGTATGCGTATACTCATATGGTCCGACCGTACGCGTATGGTCGGACCATACGCGTACGGTCGGACCGTATGAGTATACGTGTACGATCTACTACGAGCTGGACCATACACGTATATTCAGACCGTATGAGTGCAAAGGAAAAGGCAGATACTACATTCGTTATTCAAACAAAGAAGTAAGTTACAGTCAAAACTGATACTACTAACTACCACTGAAAACCGTATAATTGTTAGGTCTTTGTAAAAACAATAAATTACTAACATATCTGAAAGGAAATTATAGAAGCGGTGAAATAAAAAAAAAATCATATCTTCACAAAAATCTTAAAAAAAGATACCTAAACTTCGTTTTTACATTAAGAAGTTTTGTTCTGGACAGGAGATATTCCTTTTGGGAACACTTTGTTATTTCCGCTGTTATATTTATTTAGCTGTTCCTTTACAAGGTTTTGGGATTTGCACCCTTTTTGGCTTAATTGGGAAAAATTTTTGTAGTTCCTAAGAGGTGGTATTCAATGATTATTTTCTCAGGATTTTCAGACAAGCAAGACCATATATTTCATTTATTTTTACGAAACACTGTTTTTTTTATTATTTTATTTTTTTTAATAACGTTCAATTAATAAGTCAATTTTATAAAAGCATCTCCAAATCATTATAACGGCAAATTCTTATTATTTCTTATTTTCTTTTAAATAACGAGTTTCTAAACACAAGAGCTTAATCCATTGAATAATATTGTATACGGTATATTGATTTATTGAGAGAACACGCAAGACTTTGAAATAGCCAGACCGTACGCGTACGGTCGGACCATACGCCTACGGTCCGACCGTATGGGTATTTGGAAAAAATACTCGTATGGTCCGGACCGTACGCGTACGGTCCAAATACTTGTATGGTCTGGAACATAAATACTATTCTAACTTGTGCCACCAAACTAGAAAATATATCAACAATAACAACAGTACAAGTTTCATTACATGTAAAGTTTATAATTGATTGGAAACGACACACTTGAACGATGGCTGTTATGATTTTATCCGTTAGAGTTACAATTTTCATCCGTTAGTGCTACAATTTTCTAACGTAACTGTCGGTAGAATGCTACCATTTTTTTACCGATATAATCTAACTTGAAATGTATATGAGGCATGATTTAATACAGTTATACGATGATCTTCAATGAACGGTGAAGAAACCCCACACCCAACGGCATTCATTTGCCTTTTGTATTTTTACTGTTTGTCGTGTGCAGTTCCCTGGTAGATTGTGGCATGTGATTGTGTGCAGTTCCCTGGTAGATTGTGGCATGTGATTGTAATTTTCGGCCACTGTAAGTGTTGCCTGTTATCTTCTGTTCATTAATAAATAAAAAGACATTGTTTTGTAACAATTGATTCAGTCCTTTGTCACACCGAAGCAGTTTCTAATGTGTTCTACGGTGGTACGGGGTCTAAAAACTGACAGAAAAAGTTTTCTGATATTTTCATGACTTACGCTTTGTTATTACAATAAAGATTGTAGGGTCACCGACCATATTAACGTAAAATCTGTCATTTAAAAATCATCTGTTGGGATAAAAATGATAATTTTAACCAAATTTTAATTTATTTTAGTTACATTTTAACTTATTTTAGTAACATTAGACAGATTTTTAAAAATTTGGTAAATTATTAGCTTATATACGTACCTTCGAATTGCACAAAAAAATTGTTGATCACCGAACTTATTTTTTAATAAAAGTCGATTTTTTTCCTTTTATTTCATAGTCAAATTATCTCCCCTTCACAGAACAAGAGGTTGCTGAAAAGGTTCAGTATTCTTCATGGTTACCCAATAAAGTGGCATATCTGATCAAATTTAACTATATAGAAAATGTAATAAGATATCAAAAATTATTTCGCCAACATTTCCACAGTTAATTTCGTATATTGTCAGATAGATGCACAGTTTTAAATCCCCTGTATTACCTTAATTGACGTCACCTAGGAACGTCGAATGTCATGTACCGACTGGGGATAACGAATATATAAATGTGAGAAAAATAATCAAACACAGTTGAAATTGCAAGATTTAGAAATCTCAGACATCCTCTTGTAAGATTTTAATGGTTTTCTGACCTGGCAAGCCTCACCAGAGAAATATTGAAATATTACCTTAGCGTATCTGAGATTTTCTTGATCTTGCCCTTCACCGGTATTGGATTCTTATAATCTCGCCTTTTCACGAGGTTTCATATTTTTCTCAACGCTATAAAACAGTTCGCAATACCATATTCAACTTTTGACACAAAGAATATCACAAACGTTCCCTGGAAATATGACGTCAAAATTAGTACGTGCTTACCGAAGCTGGATTGTAACTTCTTTGTAACCAATGGTGCGGAATTGTATAGAAAATGTAGAATTTTCCATTACTCGCAATTCAAAAAAGGCTGGTTAAAAGGTACATTCTATGTTCAAACAGTTTGAATCATAAAATCAGTCAACAAAAAATACTGTATAATTCGAAAGAAAATTTGAAGCAATAGCAGACATTATTCATCATTAAGTCAGTCAACAAAAAATACTGGATAATATCACTAGGAAACTTGAAGCAATGGCAGACATCTTGATTTTTTGCATGTGCTTGCGAGTAGAGTGAGACAACCACCCTCCCAAGGTGTAAAATATCTCGCAACCCAAAATCACTAGATATATTGGTCCATTAAGAGTTTCTTCACACTATAGGGAAGAATGATTATTTGAAATTCAATGGTGATAACTTTGATAACACCAGGGATTGAATAAATTTTTATTAAAATGCATTTGCAAGCTATTTCGGTGATAATTTGAATAATAAGTCATTTCTGTTCTGAATTTAAAGTGAATGTAAAAAGATGGATAACAGGAAACACCTACAATGGCTGAAAATTATAATTACATGCCACAAACTGCCAGGGAACTAGATAGGAAAAACACGTACAAGACAAAAGACAAACGTAGACAATCGGACATGGTACCGGCACTAGCAAAAGCCAGCGGTTGGGTTAAACGGGTTTATGGGTACCCACACCTCCCTTTCATCTGTCCCGTTTCCCTGTAGTATAAAAAAAACATACGAATAAAACCCAATACAGGTAGACTACTAACTCCACGACGACAGTCTTGAAAGGAGAGAAAAAGGCATTACGTAATTTTGAAAGATGGGTCAGGGGGTGCTCGCCGCTGATTGCCAGCTAACAGTATTGAAATTTTATGAAATAGAAATATAGCAAATAGATATTAATTCATACTTTTCCTTAATAAATGGAAATCATGTGGATTTATCTATGTTTTACCAATTTTATCTTAAATATTTGACAACATTCGTTGTAAAGCGGCAACATTTTAACCTCTCATACATGAATGATATCCTCAACAAAGCAAACTTTTTCTTGTCATCAAACACCTTCCATTTTAAATATGCTACTTTTATTTAATTTCAATGCTTGTTCAATTTAAGACAAAATACAAATTGTTAAGAAAATGAAATATTACAGTTATTCTCGTTTCTGAAGCTCGTCGTTACCTACAATATTTTATAGTGTATTTCTGTTCATATTGCTAACGGGGAAAAATAGTATCACTTAGTGTAGAAAATGGTAGCCCTATCGGTGAAAAGACTAGTATTGTATACAATACGTATTGTGAAAATATGTAGCAGTGAAAATAACACCAACGGTACAATTAATGCTTTTCACGAACAGAGTATTTCAACATTACTATTAGATTAAATACTAGTAATAACACAATATGATTGTACCTATCCAAATTACATTATATACCTACCTATTTTGCTGGTAAACTATCACATAGTTTTTCTGTAGTTACATGTTGCACTTATTTTCATTTTACCGCTCTACTGGTTATACAGTTTATACGGCCACACATGTATACTGGGTACGACGAGCAAAACTGAAAAAAACTGCACTAAAATAGTTTTTTTTACTTTCCCATGCTTTTTATTAAACGTATTTTTTTATTAAACGTAAAATAAAAGAAGTATATATATAACTAACGGGATAAAATCGTGACGAGAACGGTAGAAAATACATTTGTCGATTCGTACTTGGATAGAGTGATTGTGCTTATTAAGAAAATGTTGGATCATGTATCTTTTAAAATTATAACATGGTTTGACGAAACTGTCGAAAAGATGCCAAATTATTTATCTTTTTAATCTTCACAAAATATTTTATATTGTCATAGGTTCAGTTGTTTAGATGTGATTCCGGAGCTTTGGAACCGCTTACATCAACCACGGAAGGAAAAGGAAATATTATTTCGAGAAGTCCGTTAAGCACAAAATCTGAGTTATTGGTTACAAGTACATCAAAACAAAATCCTACAGGCATATTTGTGACAATGCCCACTGACATCACTAAACTACCTTTAGCAATAACTCATTTTGGGGTGTCAGAGCCATCAGAAAAGTACAGGCCTACTAAGTCAAAAATCCTATTTACACCTGACGTTGTAACACTTCCACCAATTATTCCACAGTCTTTGCCACCAGATATTGAAGCGGTTACATTTCAAGACGTAACGAAGCCAATGTTTATCCCAAAAGACATCACAGGAAGTGGAAGTGTACCACCATTACAACAAAAATCACAAATAGTTCAGACAACGTCTGCATATGGACGTGATGTATCAAATGATAATAAAGCAACAATGCCGCTTATAAAACCAGCAATTCCACAACAAATCATAACTCCAATCAAATATCCAACTCGTTTTTCGTGGTCGAATTTACAGACTACAGTGTCACTACCGACACAAACAACGCCTTTAAGTTCTATAGCAGCTGTAACAGAGTCAACAACTATGAAATCAAAAAGTGACCTTAGTGGTTTCATTACCAAATCACACATCTTTGACAGTACTACGACACCCAAAACTAATGCTGCTAAAACAACAAAACCAAATATAACCAGAAGTACCACATCTTATATAATATCAACTACATCTAACAGCGATTTAAAATCAAGGCCTAAAACCGATAAGGATTTACTAACCATTGCAGCTACTGAACCACCAATATTTGTACAAACAATACCTTGGATAACTGCTAAGACAACAACACAAAAAAGTTTGTCACAAAGTTCTACTGTAATCAACACGGTGTTACCAACATTTAATCATGCAAATGCTGACAAATCTCAACTCCCAGCTACAAAAGGGCCGCAAATGGTGGTCACGACGAAGGATATGCACACCGTTACACCTGTACCAAACATGACTCGTACAGTAAGAAATGAACGGACAATTCCAATTAATACAACAAGTGAAATTATTTTGTCAACTACAACAAAGAATTTACGTGATCCGAAAACTACGATAACATCAGCATATCTACCTGAGTCTACAGTGGAAATAAAAACAGACTTCAACTCTTCTACTACTGCAATTACATATTTTCAAGACAAAACAGCGGCGTTAACTACACATACGACTGAAATGAAAACTGATATTTTTACATCAACGACATTTAAAGAAAATTATGATACTACAGAAAGTCCAACTAAATTACCATTAACAATTTGGAAATTAACAACAACTGTCCTTCCTCCTCGGAGAAGTGCTCCAGATCCCGCTAGATGAACAAAAAAAATGAATTCTCACTCCAGACCTTAGATAAATGTTATGAAATATGAATAGAACATAGACTAGATTTATTTAAGTAAATAAGAAATCCACCAAGCTGTTTTGATTATAGAGACGGTTTTACTATTATTTAGAATTTGATGTCTCCGAAAACTCTAATTGGCAGCTTTTTATTGAATAGAAAAAAAATCGATAGTCGTCTACAATGCCCTACGTGTATTTGTTTTTTTCCCTGTGGCATTATTTATCTTTATATATATTGTTACTGTGAAAGAAGATGTATGTATAGTGAATATCTTGAAAATCGAATCACGAGTCAGGAGAAAAATTGTCTTAAAATACTTTTTTAAGAAAATAGGCAATATTAAAATTAAGGAAGGAAATAAAAAGAAAATTACTAGCCGTGACCAATAAATATGGTAGTGCCTTATCAACGAATAAATTTGAATCATGTCAAATACTTTCTAATTATTATGTCAATTTAAAAAAATCGCAACCAGGGAACATCGAATAAATTCCAAATCAAATAATTAGTCCCAACTTGATTCCATTAAATTGACTTTAATTGTATTGTTAATATCTAGGATTCCCAAAAAGTATTAAATCTATCACATTTTACGAGATATTTTATTTATATTCACATGAATAGAAGAAAAATGATACCATCTTCGACAGTTTTGCATAATTAACATTTTTATATTTGTGCATAAAGTTTTGAAATTTATCGGTGCCACAATATGTGATATTGCACAGTTGTTCATGATAAATCATGATATTGCACATGATATTGACGTTTCTATACCATCCCCCTTCCACACCCACATTAGATATATCACACCCCAGTTTGGATGTCATCGTGGACTTAAATCATGTCAATTAAATATAATAAAACAATTATGGCGCTTATATACTCGATCAATATTGGGTTTAGCGGAGCGCAAAAGATAATATTAAACTCGGGGTTAACCCTCGTTCAATACTATTTTATTGATTCCTTTAAACCCATTATTGATCTCGTAGAAGTGCCATGATTGTATATACAATAGGGTTCTGACATAATCTATTGCCAAGTAAACTTGAACCAGTCATAAAAGCTCCTTTAAGTTAAATTAGGACCGTGTCTTAGAGCAGTCATAAAAAGTGCTCTAATTATAAGTTAACTTAAGAACTGTTCTAGAGCCTTAACTGCTTTGACCTGTTCTGGTCATAGAATTCTGACTGCTCTTGGGGTTTCATTAATGACCTGAAATTGACTGATCTGAAAATATCTTTCAACAGCTATAACTTTTTTATTCCTTGAGAAATTTGGATATATCAAAGATAATAATAAATAGAATAAACACTAGGATGTTGTTTGTTTCCATTGATTTATTCCTTTTTTTACCTTTTTTGGGCCATTTAGGGCTTGCTATATGGTGTGAGGTTCCTCACTGTGTTGAAGACCGTACGGTGGCCTCTAGATGCTTTGTTTTTGGTCGTTTTAACCTTGATATGGGATGTTGTCTCCTTGACATTTACCCCATTTCCTTTCTTTTTCATACAATTAAAATTTTCTAAAAAAAATAGTTTTTCTTATAGTGAAAAATGCTTTACCTAAATGATTTTTGGTTGACCTGAAAGCCGTAAATTTTCCTATACCAACTATGTTCAACAGGCTATAACTTTTTTGAATTTGAATAAAATTATTTCAAATTTGGACATTTAAAAAAGATAGTATATTAAAATGTAAACCTGAAAAATTTAATTATATATCTATTTTTATAGCGAAAAAGGCTTGAGCTGAAGGAATTTTTCGATGACCTGAAAGCCGGAATTTTTTTCTATTCAAACTATTTTCAATGTGCCATAAAGTTTTTGTTTTTGATTGAAAATAATTAAAATTTTGACATGTCAGCAAATATGATTTATAATCTATAACATAATAATTGATATTTTTTTTTAAAATGATTATCTTAATAGCGAATATTATTACCTTGAAATATTATATGAAAGTCGTACATGTCTGTGTTACGTTATGTATAACAGGTTATAATTGTTGTCACTGTATAGAATTATTTAAGATTTTGGTGTTTGGAAAATTATAAATGTATGAAATAGGATTAAAATAAAAGTTTGGTTAAGAATACTTATGAACAGGGCAAAAAAGCATGACCTGAAGAATTCATGGTTGACCCGAATGTCGTAAATTGTTACAAAGCCGGTTTCTCTCATCATATAATATTTGTTTTTGTATTGGATTTCAGTTACAATTTACAGATGATTGTAAACAAAAGATATAAGAAAATAAAGTACATTTTTAGCCGAGTTGCGACGAGGCTTTTGCGACAAAGGTCAAGGTCATAACTTCTAAAAATAGAACAAAAATTTGACTTATCCATTTACAAACAATATCTCTAGACCCACATTACACATCACATCGAAATGATACTTGGTATAGACATGACTTAATCCTATCGATTTTGATTTTTGTGCGACATATGTCAAGGTCACAGCATCTAAGAATATAACGAAAATTAAACATTTCAATTAAAACCTAAAATCACATGTTTGGTATTTGGTATTTGATAACAGTAATAGCTAAAAAAGTTTTATTGTTCATACAAAAATAGCTTTTATTCTTGTAGAACATCTTAATTCATTTAATATTTCTAAATATGTATACCAACACACCTTTTGGGCGTCATTAATTTAAAAATAAATAAGATATAATGAAAAGTCAAAATTAAAAAAGGGAGGTAATTAATATATAATGAAAAGTCAAAATTAAAAAAGGGAGGTAATTAATATAATGTGAAGAAGTATTCAATATTACTAAAAGTCTTTTGCGATGTCCAGTTAAAATAAATTCTTAGATGAAAAAAATACATTTGTGTATTCTGATTTTTTTGTAAATTATTGATTTCAGCATTATGAATTGCCTAGATTATAGGGGGAACCCCTGTCCAAATTTTGTTTAAATGTTGGTCTAATATGGGATGTAAAGGATAGTGGGGTTTTCAGTTGCCATGGAAACGAAACTAGAGCACTGAATCTTTGAAAAAAAGTATTTTGCTACATATTTTTCTTCACCATATAAACAAGATTATAATGGGATCGCCTGCAAATTTTTTTTTTAATGGAAGGGGACTCGGAATGTTTTGATATCACCAGTATGTATTACCTGGATTATAAGGGGAGCCCCTGCCCAAATGTTTTTTTTATGGTGGTCTGAAATAGGTTGCAATGGATAGTGGAGCTTTCAGTTGCAATGGAAACCAAACCAGAACACTGAATCTTTGAGAAAAAAGTATTCTGCTACATATTTTTCTTCACAATATAAATAAGATTATGACGTGATATGGACGTGATGTATCAAATGATAATAGAGCAACAATGCCGCTTATAAAACCAGCAATTCCACAACAAACCATAACTCCAATCAAATATCCAACTCGTTTTTCGTGGTCGAATTTACAGACTACAGTGTCACTACCGACACAAACAACGCCTTTAAGTTCTATAGCAGCTGTAACAGTCAACAACTATGAAATCAAAAAGAGACCTTAGTGGTTTGATTATCAAATCTTTGACAGTACTACGACACCCAAAACTAATGCTGCTAAAACAACAAAACCAAATATAACCAGAAGTATCACATCTTATATAATATCAACTACATCTTACAGCGATTTAAAATCAAGGCTTAAAACCGATAAGGATTTACTAACCATTGCAGCTACTGAACCACCAATATTTGTACAAACAATACCTTGGATAACTGCTAAGACAACAACACAAAAAAGTTTGTCACAAAGTTCTACTGTAATCAACACGGTGTTACCAAAATTTAATCATGCAAATGCTGACAAATTCCAACTCCTAGGCTACAACAGGGCCACAAATGGTGGTCACGACGAAGGATATGCACACTGTTACACCTGTACCAAACATGACTCGTACAGTAAGAAATGAACGGACAATTCCAATTAATACAACAAGTGAAATTATTTTGTCAACTACAACAAAGAATTTACGTGATCCGAAAACTACGATAACATCAGCATATCTACAGTGGAAATAAAAACAGACTTCAACTCTTCTACTGCTGCAATTACATATTTTCCAGTCTTCGAATATCAAAACAACGGCGTTAACTACACATACGACTGAAATGAAAACTGATATTTTTACATCAACGACATTTAAAGAAAATTATGATACTACAGAATTCCAACTAAATTACCATTAACAATTTGGAAATTAACAACAACTGTCCTTCCTCCTCGGAGAAGTGCTCCAGATCCCGCTAGATGAACAAAAAAAATGAATTCTCACACCAGACCTTAGATAAATGTTATGAAATATGAATAGAACATAGACTAGATTTATTTAAGTAAATTAGAAATCCACCAAGCTGTTTTGATTATAGAGACGGTTTTACTATTATTTAGAATTTGATGTTTCCAAAAACTCTAATTGGCAGCTATTCATTTGAATAGAAAA
>MJUU01016868.1:4689-38104 GCA_002080025.1 Modiolus philippinarum | reverse complement strand
AAAAACGTTTTTTGAAAACCTGCGGCTTTTTCCCATATCAACTACTGGTCACCGGAATCAAAAACCAATTTAACGGATTTGTTCAGAATATCTTGTCGATATCCACTATTACGTAAAGAATGTAAGTTATGTCCCAGTTTTTCTGGATTATTTATCAGTTTTGACATTTCTCAACAACATTTCCATAAAATCGAGGATATATCATCTTCGCTAGCCAAGGGTTACGATCCGCTCCTCTCCTCTTCACCCTTGGCGGATTGAGCCACAATTTGTGAAACAGCAGTTTCAAATTATCTACCTTTGAAGTAAGAGTTTCGGTATGATTTATTGTAATGATTAAAGATTATTTATTGCATCTAATAATACAACATTTCACAATATATTTAACTATAATGAAATAACCCTTCAAAAGTAAAGAAAGATTATGAAATTGTGGAAATTTTGCAAAATAGAAAAATCACTAAACACCATTTTTTTAAGTTTTATTGTTACGATATATACTTAAAATCTGAATATAAGCTAATTGATTGGATGCAGCGAAAGTGAACTGCAACCAATCAAAAATATGGATTTGAAACTACAGAAATCCAGCTTGATCTGCCAAGGGTGAAGATGAGAATCGTAACCCTTGGCTAGCGAAGATGAGGATGTATTGGATGTATTGGAGTACAAATAATGTTTCGACGCAATTATAGCGCTTTTTTTAATTACAATTTACAATGAAGGATATGGAGTACAAGCATTTTTCGGTCAGAACTAACACAGTTCAAAAGTATATTGATAGAAAACATTTAACGAATACTTCCATTAGAAAGTTTTATAGCCGTAGGAATTTTCTTGCCCATATGCAATTTCCGTTTAACAACCAAACATCCGATCCTATATCTTGTTTATGTTAAGCCGTGTGTTATGCTGAATTTGCTTTGTACGGGTATGTACATTCATCTGCCTGACCGTACGTCATGTCGGTCGTTCCTTTGTCTGCAAGTCATTTATGTCGCATTCTCAACTCCTACATATATGGGTTTCATTTAAATACATGACTTAGTTGCATTTAACATCGGGGAACTTCCTGGCGGTCGGGAATAACAAACAAGGTGTGTGACATACGTCGCACCTTCTCAACTTGTACAGAAGAGATTGGTTTTAAACATGGTAGCAATTTCTAAATAAAAAAAATGTTTAGAACTTAAAGATTAAGCTACTCAAGTCAGTTGTACAAATGTGGTGAAGGGTGAATGCTTTACTATTAGAAATATTTATACAAGGATATATAACCGTGTGTGACAAAGAACGTCGAGTTTTTCAGACTTGTACTATAGGTGTATATCAATGTAATCATTTATCTCACTCTTTATTTGAATGATATTATTCAACTTACTCCACTTGTTAAGTGAAGAAACATTTGAAATTTACATTAAATCAATTATCCTGTTGTATGCCGATGACACAGTTCTTTTTTAAAAATACATGAAAGTATGCAACAAAGACAAGGTGCGCTGAGGCCTTTATTTGGTCCTTAAATTAAAGTTAAATATGCAAGTAATCATTGGTTTTAAAAAAAAAAACATTTAAATAATCAAAGTTTGACAAACAATAAAAATGTCTAACATTTTAAATAATTTAGCAAAAACCTTTACATAAATTTAAGAATAATTAGCCAATTTACAGAAAGATGCCCAATAATTGCCATTTTCTGCACACTCTTCAAACTGGCAAACATTGGTGGTTGTTATGTCACAATGCAAATGTAATTGGCAGAAATTTAGATTAAATGGTTCAAGGCTTCAATTTGAAGACATCATAGTTTATATTTATGTAAATATCAAAGCAATAACGGAAATATTACAAAAGCAAAGCCCCAATGTTACACATGTACGTATATGTTTTGTTATAGATATGTTGCACGGTTAGCGCCTAAAATTGCTTAGTAAAATTATGTTAAATCTTGAAATAATTTAGATTGAATAAATTGTCAGTTATGCCGATCCTTTACTTCACGTTGGCTTACTTCCAAAATGTAGTGTGACAGGGATGCTTGTCAATTTTTACTCATTTTTTACTAAAAAGTATAACCTCAAAATTGATATGCAACCTCTACATCATAAGATGCACGGAACTTCGTGTGTGTCAGTCATGTGCTTCGTATTTGATGAAAAGTGAACTAATCATATAATGCAGTGTTGCATTTATTTTTGCCATTTTTTCATCTTCAATTTGCGGGGTTAGGAGTTTGTTTGGTCCACAACAGAATGAAACCCCTTGTTATATGAGCATTGGTTATGTAACCAAAGGTTTGTTGTGTATTGGCTGAAGAGTCTTTGTTGTTTTTAATGACACAAAAATTTACCTCTGCAAGATTTCTATTAATATTTTTCAGATTACAGAATATAAATGCGTTTACCACATCTATTAAGACATCTGTTGATAATTGTATTGTAGAAAATTCGAAAACTTCATGTTAGTGTTGAAAGTCAGCTCTGCAAACACATACATTGTATAGGAGCCAGAAAACACACTAAGATCTTGCAAAACAATAAACGTACAAAATATCATTGACTACAATGAGTGTTTGGAATCTGATCTAAGCAAACATTTGAATAAGTTCACTAAACCAGAGACATAATTATACATATCTTATTAACTGAAAGCAATCAACACTAGTATTGTGGTCAGTTAAATATAGCAATTGCACAAATTTAATTCGTATTCTTGTTAAACGGACAGCAATTTGAGTAGCACTGAAATGCAGAATTAAGCATATTATCGTTTTGTTTTCCGTCAACAAATCATCAAACTAGATTCAGGAAGATATCTATACAAAATGGATATCGTTACAATTATTTTTTAAGTTTGTTGGTATATTAAGACTATTTCGCTTAGTAAAAATAAGGAAAATGATTGATTGATTGATTAGTTAGAGTTTAACGTCCAATGAGCAATATTTCAGCTATATCAGGACGAGAACAAGTTAATCAATTCAAAAAATTGAAAGTATCAGAAGAAAGAAATAAAGGTGGAAGGGACAACCTGGGCAACGACTTTTGACTGCCACTGGAAAATTGGAGAAATGGGTAGGGGCAGGAAATTTAGCCTTCCATACGACACCCAGTGCGTCTGCTCTCTTTAGAGAAATATAGAAGGGGTCTTTATACTGCATGGAGCGTGGCGTTTCTCCACACAGTTTGGCTACAATGGTTCGCGGTCAGGCTTTCCGTATTATGACCTGACTACCCCGCATAGACAGGGCATTCCCCTATCCGCCACCTGGGGACGCGCCCGGCAGCTCTGTAGCCGAAGCCCCTGAAACTATTTTGAGTATTTTTGTAAAAAAAATTGCAAGAATTTACGTAAACGAAAAGTAGCAGGTTACATGAATTACGAATTTCTCGATTCGCACATGGAGAGTAGTGACAAATTACCCTACAAAATCTAAATGATCCAAAGTCAGCTAAGGGCAGGGCTAAATGACGTAACAAAATAATACGCCTACGTCAAGTTTTGGCGGAAAGTGTCTTAAATTTCAAATTATTCTTTACATGACGTAACTTTTCTTAACTATGATGACAAGAAACATTTAAAGATAATTACACCCCGGGTCCTTTGTTTCACTCAGGTATATATTATTTGGAAACTTTATGTCAAACAATGGACTATGATCGCTGGGGCTTGACAGGGACGGTCAGATACCCTGTCACACCCTGTGATCACAGACAATTGTTTGACAGAACATTTCGTGGGAAGTTCGGCGTATTGCCAACAGCATCAAAGATTACGATTTTTTGTGACAACTTATCATGTAAACCACACAATCACTCATGTTCTCCATAACTATTGATTGTGTGTATTCTTAATAAGAATTAATTCAACATTTTAGAGGGGCGGACAGGGGTGCCATTCTCCCTTCTCCTGCCCCTCTCTTTCTCCCGCCCCTGCAGCTTCTCCCATATCATCTTTTCCCCAGTCTCCCTTTACCCTGTCCGCCCCCTCATTTTAAGGTAAAAAATCAAATTGACCTTTTTTCGAAATATAAATCATAATTCTTAATTATTGATTGTGAAAAAACGGTCAATTCTACGGGAGCGTTTTGATACCACATGAAGACAAAATATATCGTAATCATCCTAATTATCTGATAATCCTTCATAATTATGAGATATTATTTCATAATAATGAGATATTATCACATAATTATGAGATAATTATCTCATAATTTTGAGATATTATCTCATAAATACGACATAATTATCTCAAAATTATGAGATACTGATTCATAATAATGAGATCTTATCTTATAACTATGAGATATTATTTCATAATTACAAGGTAGTATCTCATAATTATGAATTAATAAGTCATATTTATAAGATAATTATCTCATTAGATATTACCTCATTATTATGAAATAATATCTCATAATTATGAGATAATATCTCACAATTATGAAATATTATCTCATACACTGATTGATTAATTGATTGATGTTTTACGTCTTATATTGTATCTCATAATTACGAGAAATTATTTTCTTTATGTGGCATCAATCTTAAAATGTGATTGTTTCCATTTACCGGTATGATTCGCTAAAAAAATGTTTCGAATATTATTCCATTTACGAGATGCTACATATAAGTAATGAATCGTTTTATAGCTAACAAGTTGACACATGGGGTCATTGCATTTATATCATTATAAAGGAAACGCGAAGCACATGACACTTTGAACAAGGGTACTTTTAGACACGGACAGATACCAAAAAAATGTGTTCATCATATTTAAGTGTCATATTGCCAATATCTCCCGTCCCACCCCAACCTTATTGGATGTGAATGCTACGGGCTTTGCTAAAATCTGCGACTTTCTGGGAAGCTGACACCATTTTAAAATTTAAAAAATGCACCCTTTGGCCCGTTATAGCTTGAAAATGGGGAGATGTCCATGAAAACACAAGAAACCCCATTAAAAATTTAGAATTGGTATCTTAACAATATTTTCACCTTTTCCGCAGTCACTTTGATTGCAATCAGACTATTTATAAAGCAATGATTTTTTTTAAATTTGACCCATCTTAAGAAATGTGATATTGATCCTGTGAAATCCTTTCAAAATCTTATACATTAATTTTCTATAATTTTCTATATACTTCAAAAATTTTGCCGCCATATTTAATTTTTAAAGAAAATTCCAGGCAATGTATTAGTAGGAGAAAAAAAATCATATCGTGGAAAATAGCCAATACCTTAAAGTACTATTCACAACAGAAATACCGCTACATAGTCATCTTTTCACGGTGCAAATGTATTTGAATACATACATTTCAGTCAATCTGTCCGAACGTTGTTCATTTATTGGAAAAGGGCTTGTCTTAATCCAAGCCTGATCCTACTCCAACCTGACAAACCTATTACTACAAGGCTTATCAAATCTTGATGATATAGAACCCCCCCCCCCACCCATATATCAAATGTTGAAATGATAAATGGGTAGAATATATTTGAAAATCATAAGTTTCAAGTTGTCCCCTCCCTCATAAGATATTATAACTATTTGACCTGCATTTACACATTTCTTTGCAAAAAACCAAAACGTATTTTCTAAATGAAGAAAGGAACAAAACAAAATTTTATACTTACACAATATTTTGAAGAAAGACGACCAAATTGGTAAGCTTAATTTCTGCCATATAATTTCGGAATTAAACTATACTGATGTATAAATCACAATCTATATTTTATCTTCTAATTCACTGTATGTCCACACATTGAAATATTTCAATAAAAGACAAAACAAATCCATTTTGTTCACCTTTTTATATTTGTCACACTCCTTTGAACTCACTGGTCTTTTTATACGCCCGGCACCTGAATAGGTTTTCAGGGGCTTTGGCTACAGAGCTGCCGGGCGCGTCCCCAGGTGGTGGATAGGGGAATGCCCTGTCTTTGCGGGGTAGTCAGGTCATAATACGGAAAGCCTGACCGCGAACCATTGTAGCCAAACTGTGTGGAGAAACGCCACGCTCCATGCAGTATAAAGACCCCTTCTATATTTCTCTAAAGAGAGCAGACGCACTGGGTGTCGTATAGAAGGCTAAATTTCCTGTCCCTACCCATTTCTCCCCTTTTCCAGTGGCAATCAAAAGTCGTTGCCCCGGTTGTCCCTTCCACCTTTATTTCTTTCTTCTTTTACTTACAATTTGTTTTGAATTGATTAACTTGTTCTCGTCCTGATATAGCTGAAATATTGCTCATTGGACGTTAAACTCTAACTAATCAATCAATCAATCTTTTTATACGGCTAACTCGACTTGTTTGTGTAGTTTTATACATCAATGAACTCGATGTCTACGTGACATGATTGTCATTAAAAATAGCCTAGATCAGTGTGTCCATTGTTTGTTTGAGAAGAACTCAGTCATGAAAGGTATCCAACGGGGTTTTATAGTAAAAGGTACATTTGATAAAGGTTATATATGTTTTGGGGTTTTTATATTTCTTGAGTGTTTCATTATGATAAGAAAAATACTTTTCCCTTTACCTTGGGTGTAAGTTAGTTATACCCCTCGGTATACGGCGTTTCTGGAAAAAGAAACCCCTCCGGCCTCCGGTTGTCGGGGTTTCTTTTCCAGAAAAGCCTTTACCTCATGGTATAACTATTACATAAAGACGTAACGTGAGAAAAATATCACAGTACATTTTCATTGGTTGTGTTAACTATTTTCTATATTTTGGCAGGCAGAAAGGTCAGAGTAGATAAAATGTTAAACCTCGTTGTAACCCAAACAGAAGACCTGAAAAATTAGTTATCACAGTACTGCGAACACAATTCCCCATTGTAAGCTCTTGATGATATCAAGACGTGGGTGTCATGAACATACAGGATGGTGTACATCATGCGTTGGAAAACCAAAAATACACAAAAAATAACTGAAAAACTAGATCTTCAAAACTTGTGATCAAAATCCAACATAATTAAGTGTTTATAGCTTCTAAACTTCTGAAAACCATTTAACCGAAAACCCACTTACAATGTCTAAATTTAAAGAAATTTTGTTAAACCTCAATGAGTATCTCCATCATCATGCATAATTCTGTACTAAGATGAAATTGGCTTTCCTTTTTATTTGTTATCTATTAGCTTTTACGCATATTTTAGTATATAGATTTCCGAATATTTTTATTTGATCTGGACTGAAGAGATATAAGTTATCGAAATGCGAATATGCAGAAAATATGTTCACAGTAATTTGGTATTTTGTTATTTATTACAACTGGGCCGATGCCATTGCTGGTGGACTGTTAGTCCTCCAGGATATTCACCTAGTCAGTAGCCAGTACATCGGTGCTGGCACGAAACCCCATTTTATTTTAAAACTTGCAATATCAAAATTTCAGGACATTTTGTTTAACCCTAAAAAGAAATCTTAAATTTAAAATGATATTTAAGCATAGAGCAGTTTATTGATACCAAAGCCGTGTGTACCGGAAGATTAAGCATCTCCTGTGAAATTCTGTAAAGGTTTCTAAAGAACAAAACAAACTGTCCAAGGGGAAGATATGTACACGGATATCCCATAGAGATCAACAAGTTCATGATGTCGACCATAAAATTGACATTTGAATTAATTGTCTTTTTTTGTGTTTACTCTTCAAATTATTTTTCATCTGAAAATTGTAAAACACAGAGTGATAGTGGAGTCTCGGCTTAAAGTACATTAAAAATATTCCCAATTTAGGCATAGCCAAGAACACAATTAAATAGACACGAAAGTTGCAATCAATTCAATTTCAGAACATGGCCATACAGCTCATGTAATTATTGCAGTTGGAGTTAAAATGTGTTATGGTCTCATGCTCATTCACTCCATATCCTTTCAAAAAATTTCAGTACTGCATGGCACTAGCAAAATCCAGCCGCAGGGTCTTTGACTTTTTTTTTACTTTCATGGCCATTTATAGAAACTATCGTCTGCTTCCTTTTTAAATATCAAATGTTACAAACAGGTATTGCATTTTACACCAAACCTCTTGAAAGACTCAGACTCGCATTTCGTGTTATGCCTAAACCTAATTAACACATCTGGTATTAAGATCTAAATGTTAATTTTGAAAAAAAGCTGGTGTGCCCACCCACCCCCGAAAAAAAAATAAACGGTTGCGACCTCAAACATGAATAACGTCTGTCACGTTCAAAAACAAATTCAATAGAAAGTTTTTTATGTCCAAAGATCGAGAATTGGGGCATATTGTTTTTGTCCTGTGTGCGTGTCTGTCTGTGCGTCCGAAACTTTAATCTTAGCTATAACTTTTGTATTATTAAAGATAGTTTTATCAAACTTGGCAAGCTTAGTATATATGTCCAGTCAAGAGGAACATGAATTTGCCAGAACAAAGTAGGTCAGGTCAAAGGTCATGGTCACATAGGTCAAAATTTAAGTCTTAGATCCATTTTCATATGTTTTATATGCAAAGAGAAATAACTCTAACCAAAATCTTGTTTTCAGTTAAAATTATGCTTAACGGATCAGTTGACTTTAGGAATTAGCTACTATTCTAGGTCAGTCGCATTTTAACTTGAATTAATTGGAAACATCAAGTTTAAAAATCGACTTTGAGACTATGGAAGAAAACACGAGAAATTTTAAGAAATTCGGCAACTTGATTTATTAAGGGGTTAAATTTCTCTAATTTCTAGCAAATCTAACCAACGCCTGGCCGATGTGATAAAAACATTTCTCGTCTCTGGTGAGAGAAAAACTCGAGTGGAATTTCCCGCCAAATCTATTCGGAACATAATCCTCGGAGTTTTACATTATGTCATTTGAGAAAAATTGTCTACAACTTAAACACGTTAATTATGAAATTTCTCACATCTTGTTAAATAAATTTTCAAATGTTTAAAAACTCGACAAGTCTCGTTTTCAAACAACATTTGCAAAATTTATTTAACTCGATGAGAGAAATTTCATAATCAACTTGGTTCTCGTTGTAGAAACTATATTTACACTCTTCCCGCTACAGTCAACCAAGGGGCAAAACTTGAACTGAAGCGAAGTCAAAAGTATACAAGTCAAAAGTATACACCCCAAGCTTACATAAACGGTTGTTTAAAAGACATCAATGTATACAATTGTCATCTTTTTCGTTTGATATGTATATACTTTGTAGTCTTTTTAAGGTGGTAAGTCTAAAATAGAATGTAAGCGTGGGCTGGAAATCTTGATTTCAATTCAGTGAACGTTTTGCCACTTGGTTGACCTAAGCAATATTGATGCAATAATAAACACTACTGCATTTTGGCAATACTGAAAATTGGCATATTCCACTGTGCTTTTTGTTAAATCGAAAACAATTAACATTTTTCTTCATACATCAAGTTAAGCTTTTTCCTTCACGATCATAAATTCCGTTACCACATCAGTCACGATCATTTTTGGATGCAAAATGAACAAAATCATATTTTCGTATATATCGTTTACCTAGTAAAAAGCAAGCCCATCATTATCAAGCAGTATATAAAAAATATACGTTATAACAGAAACTTGAGCAATAAGAATAGGTTTTTTTCAAAATGAGAACAAAACTGTGTTACGAATCTGCAAAAAGTCAGTACGGTTCATCGTTGCCTTTTGTAATTCTGCTCAACATGCAGTACCTTTAAAAAAAAATTTCATTCTTAATTAACGGTGGTCTGATGATAGTCATTTTCACAGATACATTTCTTTTACCATAAGGTTGAGACATTCAACAATGAGGTTTGGTAAAGCGACAATGGTACGATGAAAGCATTGTTTGCCAATATGGAATTTCAAATATACTTTATTTTTAAATTTATTTATGTCTTTTTCATAGTGAAACTATATGCTAATAGCATGGGAAAGTACTTGATGGTAAAAAGGTTAATTGTTATGTGTAAATGTACAAAAGGTTAAAGTAAATTAATCTAGTCTTAAAATCTTTAAGTCATAAAATTTTACAAAATTAGAAATGAAATATTATATGATAATATTTTTAGGGTCAGAAACTAAGATCATTAGGGATAATATAGTTTTGTTGACCAATAGAAGCCAGAAAAGTGACTTACAGACAACGAAATTGGAATTGGAAGTCCAAACCCTTAAAGAGGATATTGTTTTGTTGACCAACAGAAGCCAGAAATATGAATTAGAAACAAGGAATTTAGAAAATGAAGTCAAAAACCTGAAGTCAAATTTAGGTAATTTAGACTTTTTTGGGGTTTGTATTTCAATAGTATTTATACTGTGTCATTTGTATTGTCAATATTACAGTGAAACCTGTTTATTCCGACAAATGAGTATTCCGATATCCTGAACAGTCTGACATAATTTTCGGGTTTTCTCAAAAAAATATATAGGAGGTCATAAAATGTAAAAATAGCCGAAGATAAATTTGATATTCACAAAACAACTTTGGAAAGTGTCAGAAGTATCTTATTAAAGTTATTCTAAGTTTGTGGCTACACTAATTTGGAACACTTACGATAAAAAATGACGAAAAAAATCATAGGGTTTAACAAGAGAAACTTTGACATTTTCGATTCGAAACTGTCGAATTAGAGGGCTGCACATTTTCAATGTGTTCACAATACCTGTGCAAAATTTGGTTAAATTTGTTTCAAGGTTTCAAAGACTAAAATGCGATTTACTAGGTGGTACGAGTTCTCCAAACGTTTGTTAAGTCCGACCAGAACGTTTATGCTGTCAATCCGACTTTGAGGTTACACCTTTGTTGATGTTATTCTTTCTCCGGTAAATTGTATCTTCCAGTTAATTCAATGAGCTTCACCCAACTCATGAGTTTTTTTTTCTCACAAAATGTTAAGTATTCATTTGAAATAATATTTTTTTCCATACTTCAATATCAAATCTTATATGACGAAAGCCAAAATTAAAAATAACTTAGCAAGTGATGTCAACATGCATGTCATTTGTTCATTAAGAATAAACTTTATGTCGGAATGTATTAATTAAGTAAAGACAAAACATTACTCATCTTGTTGACTTCAGATAACTAAGGGATTGTCGAAAACTTCTAGAAAGGAAGAACGAAAGAATAAGTAAGGTGTATGATATTTTACTGATTTCAGATAGGCTTAGTTGACTTCAAGATGAAAAACAACAATAAAAGAGTTGTTCCATTGATTGGTTTTCCATGTATTTAAAGAGACTATGTCTCATATACGTACTCCATATCCTTTCATTGTTTATTTAGGGATTGCAGAGGTCATCCACGAGGAAGTGAGAGTTGTGTTTATGACATTTTTGTGATTTCAGATAGACCTAGGGACTGCAGAGACTCCCTAGAAGGAAGAAAAAGTGGTGTGTATGACATTTTTGTGATTTTAGATAGGCCTAGGGATTGCAGAGATCTCCTAGAAGGAAGTAAAAGTGGTGTGTATGACATTTTTGTGATGTCAGATAGACCCAGTGATAGCGGAGATCCCCTATAAGGAAGTAAAAGTGGTGTGTATGACATTTTTGTGATTTCAGATAGGCCTAGGGATTGCAGAGATCTCCAAGAAGGAAGTAAAAGTGGTGTGTATGACATTTTTGTGATTTCAGATAGGCCTAGGGATTGCGGAGACCCCCCAGAAGGAAGTAAAAGTGGTGTGTATGAAAGTTTTGTTTTTGCAGGTATGCCTTAGGATTGTTGAGATCTTGCAGAAGGAAGTAAGAGTGTTGTGTATGACATTTTACCCCCCCCCCGCAAACGTAGTTTGGGGGGGGCATATATGTCTGTCTGGCTGTCTGTCCTCCCCCCAAATGAAGTTTGGGAGTTTATAGGTTTCAGCCTGTCTGTCTGTCCGTCTATCCGTTCGCAAATAGGGTACTTCTTTTATGTAATCAACTCCTCTTGCAGCTCTTTATGGAGAGAAATAAAATTTTGCGGGATGTTTCTATGTACATTGAATATGCGCACCTCCTATTTTGGTTGCATTTTACGATTTTTTCCGGATTTACAGGTATACTCATTCATTTTTCAACAATATTCTATATGCATGCTTACCATTTTGTGTAATCAACTCTTCTCCCTTTTTTCATCAGGAGGTCTGAAACGTTGCACAGTGTTTTTATATACACTGAACATGTGAACCAGCTATTTTTATTTACATTTTTTTTTCTGGTTTTGAGGGATAGTTTATATTAGTCATTTTTCAACAATATTCTATACGCAGGGTACCAATTTTATGTAATCAACTCCTCTCACAGTTTTTCACCAAGAGGTCTGAAGCTTAGCAGAGATGCACCTTCTATTTGGTTGCATTTTATATTTTTTTCGGATTTGAAGGCTAGTTGATTTTAGTCATTTTCGACAAAATTGTATACACATGGTACTCATTTTGTGTAACCAAATCCTCTCACAATTTTTTTCAAGATGTCTTAAATTTTGCGAGAGTTTGTATATATATATTGAACATGTGCATCTGCTATTTTGGTATAATTCTATGATTTTGCAAGATTTTACAGATAGTTTAATTTGGTCATTTTTTAACATTTTCCTATAGGCAGTGTACCAATTTTGTGTAATCAACTCACCGAACATACACACCTCCTATTTTGGTGGAACTTTATTTTAATTTTTTTTTTAGATTTTACAGATAGTTGAAATCAAACATGCCCTTTCAATGGTATTTATAGTCCTTTATAGGACAATTCTAGATGTGTTTTCAGATAGACTTCTGGATTGTAGATAACTTCAGAAGAAAGTAAGAGTTGTTTGTATGATTTTTTTTGTGATTTCAGATAGACTTAGGGATTGTGGAGATCTTCCGGAAGGACGTAAGAGTGGTGTGTATGACATTTTTGTGATTTCAGATAGACCTAGGGATTGCAGAGATCTCCTAGAAGGAAGTAAAAGTGGTGTGTATGACATTTTTGTGATTTCAGATAGACCTGGGGATTGCAGAGATCTCCTAGAAGGAAGTAAAAGTGGTGTGTATGACATTTTTGTGATTTCAGATAGACCTAGGGATTGTGGAGATCTTCCGGAAGGAAGTAAGAGTGGTGTGTATGAAATTTTTTGTGATTTCAGATAGACCTAGGGATTGTGGAGATCTTCCGGAAGGAAGTAAAAGTTGTTTGTATGATTTTTTTGTGATTTCAGATAGACCTAGGAATTGTGGAGATCTTCCGGAAGGAAGTAAGAGTTGTTTGTATGAAATTTTTTTTTGTGATTTCAGATAGACCTAGGGATTGTGGAGATCTTCCGGAAGGAAGTAAGAGTGGTGTGTATGAAATTTTTCCTGAATGGAGACATGGATTCAAAACGTACTGTGAAATGGAAATCGATGGTGGTGGATGGACAGTAAGATGTTTTTCAAATTATTATTTTTGTCATTGTTAATAAGTAAGTGTTTGAAATTTTCTATTGTTATCACATAATATTAAAACATTACAATACAACAGGGCTCAGTCATAAGCAAAGGCTGATCCTAGATGTAAGATAATCTTATGATGATGCATCAAAAGCTTAAACCTAAATATGTTCAATCGTTTTGTATGCTTACCAGTCTTTGTACTTCTCCGGAAATTCATTTTGCGAATACCACTGTGTTTGCGTGGCTTATCTGTCAAACTTGATTTTGAGCGGATCACAGTTTCAAATTTGTTTATCACTGTGCTTATTTATGGTCAAACCACTGTAAAACGGCTCAAAATATGTGATCCATATTTTTCAAAGCATTGTTCTGTTCGTGAGCTTGATCGATTTCAATGTTTTAAACTTTCTTCTTTGTCCTTACGTACTGTGAAATTCCCATTAGCAAACTCATGTGCTGCGTCTGGATATATGCTGTATCTAGGATTTGTATAGACAACTATCGAGCATTATTCACACGATAAAGTCATAAAAGTATGGAATCAAACTTGACAAAGTATGTTTTTAAAGTTTAGAATCAGATTCCCGAAACGAACAGATGAATGACAAAACAATTAGTAATTCCGAACCCAAAACAGAAAGCCAGAAGTTCAACTGATGATGGCAGATCTATCTGCTTTACGCATTGGCAAAAAAGATACATGGTTAAATATCATTTTAAAGTGGAAAACAAACAATAACAGACAAAGAATTTAATATACAATTATTGCCCACTGTTCAGGGAAACATCCAGATTTTTCAACCCTCCTTGGGTTGAAAAATATTGGTGTTTCAAGTCATCAGAGGGCTATAATTGATTTATCATGTTTTATACAGTTTCATTAGTTTCACCTAAACATTATACAGTTATTTCATGTCTTTATTATTATACCTCAGTATGCATTTTCTATATAAATTGTTTATTTGATAAATTTACTATTTTTCACACTTGTCACAAATATACTATTTGCCGGTCAATAGTTTCAAGGACTATTGACTGGTGATAACCTATTTACTGGTCATTAAATAGGACGGTGAACTGTTTCCTGGTCATTAAATACGACGATGAGCTATGTACCGATGACGTCAAGTTGATGCATTTGATGTTTGTTTTGGTACAATAAAACTCTTATTTACTGGCTATTCGAACAATAGCAAGTTTATTGTTTCCCTCGACACCAACTATTTGCCTCCGCTTCGCGTCAGGGCAGAGTTGTGTCCATAAACTTGCTATTGTTCTCATAGTTAGTAAATAGGTGTATACTATTGTCCCGGGGTAATTGAAATGACTTGTGAACTGTTGCCTAAGGTCAGAGCCCGAAAGCAACAGTTTGCAATTCATTTCACTCATCGAAGGGTAATAGTTTTGCTATTTCCTGAAACAGGAAATAACTTATATCATTATACCTCAGTATATGAACATAACTGTCATAGTGTAAAAAATGTCCAAAATATCAAATCTTGTATTTTGCATATTTTCATGTCATGTTTGGTATCAAAAGTCTTCATTTTCCGTTTACAATCTCTTTTTAACATTTTCGTTTTAAAATAATATTGTATTTATCGGACTTTTATATTTTACTTATTTTTGTCATGTTGTGTTGTTTAATTTCTAATTGTACCGGCGTCCCAAAACATATCTGTGGATTATCAGAGATGAAGAATACAAAATAAGCTGTGGACAACAATGCTGAATTAATTTATTAAACATATCAAAACGTATTAAATAGTAAATTGACACTTGAACTTTTTTTTTAATTAATTCTTTTCTTATTATTGATCAAATTGGTTCCCTGGGTTTCCAGAAAAAAATACAGGGTTTGAATAGAAAAACTTGAAAAAGCGTCGTTTCAGGAGAGAGGCAAGATAGATATAGACTTTCATGATGTAATTGAATTTCCGAGCTCTGCTCGGCGAGCGAAGTTTTCATGCATATATTGTGTATATATTATGTATGATTTATGAGATGTGAACGTTCATGTATCCAGATGTTTCATTTACTGAACAATTGTATATTGAATACGATGTCATTGGAGTCATTGGAATCCCGTATCCTCTGTGCGGACGACTAAAACATTGACTTCCGATTTCTAATTGAAAATTCCAGTTAGAACTATATTTCATTCTGACATCTATCTTCATCCGGTTATACGAAAAAGTCTATTACGAAATTACACTAAAATTTCTAAAATAGAATTACTATTTTTCACCTTTTCTAATTTTGTAACTATTTAAACGAATGACAATTCAGAATGCTTTGACATCATTAATTCCAAGTGGCAACTCTAAATTAGCTATGCAAATTACAGTGAACAGTATTCACTCAAAAGCAGAATAAATATTATTCAAAGATGATTTTAAAATGTGAATCTTTTTGTTTGTTTTTGTTTGTTTGTTTTTTTTTTTTTTTTTTTTTTTTTTTTTTTTTTTTTTTTTTTTTTTTTTTTTTTTTTTTTTTTTTTTTTTGGGGGTTTTTTTTGGTTTTTTTTTTGTATAATAGAATACTTATAGTCTATTCATTTGTGATTCCCATTGAAGCATTGGATAAAAGTTATGGTGATAGTTCAGAGTCATCTGAATGCTCTGAATTCATTATTTCCAAGGGAAAACTCTTAACTAGTTATGCAAATTATGATGAACACTATCCACTTTGAAGCAGATAAAATTTTGTTGATGAGAAAATAGATGTAAATAAGAATGCCAAATTTAGAAAACAAATACTAGAAATGAGAGAGATGATGCAAAAGTTGTAAATCTTTTCGGTATAATAAAACACTTATAGACTGTTTAATCGGAAATAGCAAGTGTGTTGTCCCCTTGACCCCTAACTATTGACCTCGGCTACGCCTCGGTTAATAGTCAGGGTCTCGGGGATTACAAACTTGCTATTCCCTCATAACCAGTCAATAATTATAAATAAATAAAAAAAATTGCCTATAAAAAAATTTAAACGGACAAGATTTGAATGACGTCTCACTGCGCAATTATTTTTCGCATGGAACAGTTTGTCCGGAAATCAGTTAACAATTAACTGGTCCAGCCCACGTTTAAATTTTCATGAAAATATTTAAAATTATTAACCTATAGTTACATTTTTTTTATATGTAGCATTTTACACTATTTTCATGAAAATTTTACGTCGGGTGCAACAGTTAACTGTTTACCGATTTCCGTACCAACTGCTCCATGCGCAAAATATTTGCGCAGTGCGACGCATTTAAACCTTACCGCAAGGCTTACCCGTGTAGAATTTTTTTTAAAAGCAAGATTTTTTATTGCTTATGAAGCCGGGTTGATTTTGTAGGCATATAACACAATCAAACACCGTCTCAGGTTCGTAGGTTTATTTGTAGAGTTGGAATTATATTCATAACAATAACACATGAGAAGTATAAGTATAATCAGANCAAATATTATTTAATCTGTATCAGTATATAATTCTACAAAATAAATTTTAATAAATAAATATAAAGTAGTCATGTCAGAGATTAATCAAAGTCCTAAAAGCACTGAAAAATTCACTCTACCACACTTATATAAGTTAATAAAACAGTTATTTCATGCCCCCTTTCAGGAAACAGCAAAACTATTGTCCTTCGAAAATGGAAATGATTTGCAAACTGTTACCTCCTGCCTCTGGCCTCAGGCAACAGTTCACAAGTAATTTCCATCACCTCGGGACAATAGTTTTTGTTGTTTCCTTCAAAGGCATGAAATAACTGTATAATGTTACGTATGAAAAAATGTAACTAAAAGTTAAAAATTCATATTATGGTTTGAAACTCACAAAGGAGCCTGATATATTCTGCTTTAGTTCTCTATAGGATGAATAAGGGTTTTTTTTCGCTGTGACGTAATATCCGGGTTGTTCAGTGGGAAAAAAGGGCTGTTCCCGCTGTGATGTCTTATCGATGTTGTTTGCCAAAACATGCGAATTTTAGCTCACCTGGCTATTTTGCTATCACTTGGTGTTCATCGTCTGTCGTAGACTTTTTTCAAAAATGTTCCCCTCTGAAACTACTTGACCAATTTAAACCTATAAACATCACAAGGATATGAAGTTTCAAAATTGAACCCAAGGAGTCTGAAACCCAAACAACATGGCCGCTGTTATTTAAAATAGTAAAACGGTAAAATTTGAGAAAAAATTAAATTTCAAAGACAAATGATTTATTCGGCCGTTTGCCACTACCTTTAACGTCTTCTACATTATGGATATATTTGGATTTGAACTTAGTTTCTTCCACTTAACGATTCGTTAAAAAGTATTAAACTTAAGAAAATTGAGAAATGACAATAAATTATATGAAGATCCCTAAGGCAGTTTAACCTTATTCGTAAAGTACTGTCTTTGATATACATGTAAAATATTTTTACATCTTTTATTTGAAACTGAAACATTCTGGAAAGAAAAATAATTTATTTGAACCTGCTTAAAACATAATGTCATACAAGACAATTTAAAACATTCATTTTGTATTTATTTTTTTCTTTTTAGTGTATTTACACTGACAAAAACGACAAGACATTCTTTTTTATCGTTTTTTATAAGATATCTCATACAGATTTTCAGCGCAAAACAGTATTATCTAAACTTGCATGTTGAACTTTAAAAATTCACTTACACCTTTCGTATACAGTGAAATATTTTATCAAATCATTTTGTTTTGCAGTCTTGAACCCCATTAGTGTTAACATTGGTGCAGTTTTAATATCTACATGTATATATTTATCTTTTGATTAAATTGTCATAATATTTCAGGTGCTTCAAAGCAGAGTAAATGGTGATGTTAACTTTGATAGGACATGGGATGAATACAAGAAGGGATTTGGTGACTCTGAAAAAAGAATTCTGGCTAGGTATTCAACTCATTCAACTAAAATATGAACCAACCCTAATAGAGGTCTCGGTCCGTCCCTGCATGGCCTTAAAATTGATGATTCAAAATGATCTATTCAGAAAGAAAATCAAATTACCAATCAGATCTAAAAAGGAAAGCCAAAATCAGCTAAGGACAGAACTATGCAAGAGGGAGATACTCCTTGGGTTTAAACAAAATGTTCTGAAATTTAAATATTGCATGTATTCAAAATAAATCGGTTTTTGGCCAGCACCGAACTACTTGCAACTGGGTTCGTGAATACCCTTGGGGACTAACAGTCAACCAGCAGTGGCATCGGCCCAATTTTAATACATAACAAAATACCGAAGTTACTGTAAATTGGGGTCTGTGACAAGAGCCATATAGTAGACTGTCTTCCCAATACCAACCAATATACCAAACATCATTGACCAGCTATTCATGGATAATGAAAAATTAAACATTCTCACTAGACCCTAAAACTAGGGTCAATGAGCAGGACTGGGTTGCACAAAGTTCAATTCAAACTTAATAGACTATTTAAAGTTAATAGTCTATTAAATTAGTAGGAAATGTTAAAACTTAATAGACTATTATATATCTAATAGTCTATTAACTTTTGTGCAACCCAGTCCAGGCTGTTATGTACCACCAAAGACTAACATTTATACCAAATATCATTGATCTACATATAAGAGCTACAAACCAACATGCTCCTTACACCATAAAATATAATGTCATTTGGCAAAATGTCATGTACTAATCAAGACCAAACAAAAAAAACAAACACAAAATATTATTGACCAAACAATAATAGATAATAAGCCAAACATGATCCTAAAGCCATATATATTTGGTCATATGGAAGAATGTCATATATCATCAAGACAAAACCAAAATACAAAACAAAACTTTACTGATCTACCAATAATAGCTCAGTAGATCATGACATTGAGGTCAGAGACGTTAGTTATATGGCAGACGGTCATGTTCTACCCTGGACCAAATCACATACATTTGTACCAAATTTCATTGATCTGTCACTAATAAATACTGAGGAAGTGAAAGTGTTCACTAGACAAAACCCCAATAACAAAATGCCATGTCCTACATATAGATGAGAAAAACTAACAAATTGAATACGATTGACCTGACTCTCATAGTAACTTCGACAAGGACCTAATCAGGAATAAAACTTAAGGCGCTAACTAAACCTTGAAATTGGGGAAACAGACAAAACTACATGACAGACTTACATGAATTACCAAAGACCAAACCATTTTCCAAATTTGATTGACCTACCAAAAAAAACCTGGCGTAATCAGAAAACAGAAAATTCAACATGCCAACTAGGTCAAATCAAGGTCAAAGATAATTGTCATGTACTACCCAAGACCAACAAACATAGGAAACATCACTGATCTACCAGCAATAGTTACTAAGAAGCATAACTAATCACAAAATTAATTTTCCCCATCTAGATGGCGATGTTCCGTTAGCCCTTCTTACGGGGTCTACATTTCACAACTTGTTCGATATGCACGAGTATGTAGTGAAGGTACTGACTTCAACGACCGAAATCTTTGTCTCACTGAAAAACTTATGCATCAAGGGTTTAGATATCATGAATTGATAAAACATTCTCTAAATTTTATTATACATACATTGACTTATTAAGAAAATTTGGTTATACATGCAGGGCTCTGAAACATCAGGGCATTTCACATCCAAACTTCTATGGCAATATCATTTACAAAGTGCATAAATTCAAAAATTGTCCTTCCAAACTTATTAATCCGTTGAGCAAACTTATTCATAAACTTTAAGGTATTAATACAGCATTGTTGTTAAATCTATATTTCTAGTTTTTGTTGGCAAAAATATTGATCATAACCTAAATGCTTTACACCATAACTAAATTTCAACACTTTTTCATATTGACAGTATTTTGCATTGTACAATATCATGTCCTTTAATAATTGATGATGTTGTTATACCAAATCTATTTAGAAGTATTTCAACTGAAGTTTCATATGTAAGAAGGCATTTTAAACATTTTTTGAATATGGATTTCCTTTGTTTGGGTTCTAGTGCTGCTGATGAGGAATTAATTTCCGAAATGGCCATACAGCTCATTAAAATTATTGCAGTGGAGTTAACATATGTGTTATGGTCTCATGTTCATTTACTCCATATCCTTTCGTAAAATATTGATATCATAGTCAACGGAAATTATGTCCTTAGCTAGCTGTCAGTAACTGCCAGCATTTGTCCGGANAGTACCTGTGTGTATTGTCTTCATGTTTTATGTACTTCATTGTAAGGGTACTCGTCTTGATAACTTATACTTTTTTCTAGTTTGATTTTTACTGCGAGTCTTTCTGTGTATTTATTTTTTAGCCATTCACCACACATGGGGGGGGGGTCCAAGAAAACGAGTTTAACCCCACCACAATTTTGCGCCTTTCCCAAGTGAGGAATATGTTGGTCATTGGCTTGTCCTTGTCTTCTTATAAAAGTTCAGTTTCTTGATATTTTGATTATTGGATGTGGTTTGTTTCCATTGATTTATTCACTTTTTTTACCTTTTTGGGGCCATTTAGGGCTTGCTATATGGTGTGAAGTTCCTCACTGTGTTGAAGACCGTACGGTGACCCTAGATGCTTTGTTTTGGGTCGTTTTAACCTGGATATGGGATGTTGTTTCCTTGACATATACCCCATTTCCTTCTTTTTCATACTAATCACAAAAACTTAAAATGCTCACTTGCCCATTAAATTGGGGTCACAAACAAAACCACATGACAGACCATCATGAGCTACTCCACACCAAGCCATATTTAAAATACAATTGACCTACCATAAATAGCTACCAATAGACTGACCTAATCAGAAAAACATGCTCACTAGACCGTTAAATTGAGGTCAAGGAAAAAACATATTATAGACTATCATGTACGACCCAAGACAAAAGTTGGCCTGAATCATTACCAGAGTATCTAATTTCGAAATTGTATCCTAGGAGTCCAACGACAAAATAACAGGGCTATCGTTCCTAGAAATAGAATATGGGTAAATTGCTGGTTTTGGCAAATAGATACAACACAAGTAAACATCTCAAACATCTGACAGTAACAAACTCTGGATCTTTCCAAAGATATCTTTTCTCATTTGTGAAACAGAAACATTGTAATGGTCTGTCCAATCATGGTGACGTCCGTTAAACTTTTGTAGTGACAATTGCAACAGTGACTGATCATATCCTTGATGCTTAAGTTTTTCGCTCTGTTGACAAAATCGCTGTACAAACTACAGGCACGGCAACAGCAAAATGAGTTGTGAAAAAACGGGAAGTTCACTATTGGAAAGTCGAAATCATCACGCTTGTCGTAATGTTTTCTTTTCAGACGTCCAGAGTTGTCAATGTAGAGGTATAGGTCCAGATATGATGCTGATGATGGTGTATCAGTGGTCTCTTTAATTTCGAGTTCATTTGGGTATATAAGATGAAGGTTATCACACTTGGTCACAACTGTCCCTAGTAGGTTATACTACATTCAAAGGAAAGTTATCTCACAGTTCTATGTGTACCTGTGAAGACAAGGTAGATGATAATTAAGAAATAATTAACGATACCCGTATATTTATATTGTTTTTACCACGGGGTTGGCACTTTAAGGCCTTTATTTTGCCCCGAGCGTTAGCGAGGGCTAAAATGTCGCCATAAAGTTCCAACCGTAGTAAAAACAATATAAATATATGGGTATCGTTAATTATTTTGATTCTAATAGGACAAATACGGCAGTTCGAAATCAAAATAATTCAGGTCATGAATTAATATTATATTTATCACTGGTATGGACACAAAGCTAAAGAAGGACGTCATATTAGAATTTCCTTTACTTACATGTATGTCTTCAATTTATACGATAGCGATAAGATTTGTTCAATAAATTGACAAAATTTGAAAAAATTGATCGTGATGCTCTATGGTATGGCATCTCAAATCTTGACACCAAAGATAATGTCGAAATATTTTCATACATTCAAAATATATTAAGATACTAAGAGGTTTCAATGGTCTCCTTAAGATCATGATAATGATAAATTGAGATATTTGTTTCAAAAATTATCCATATTCAGTTTACTTTTATCATTTGGGCCTTTTAACTAGTTTTTGATTTTCTTTATTTTGACAAAATTTATTAACACATGGAGTTTGTTTTTTTCATTAACTCTTTTAGTAGTTTATCAATTTTCACATTAATCCACATCTCTCTCTTTTTTTTTTTTTTTTTTTTTTTTTTTTATATATAACATCTCATCTTTTGACTTGCACTTGATAAAGATTTGTTTATTTCTAAATCTTTAGTATTAGAAATATAATATATATGATCTATAAAACGAAATCTAAGAAAAATGATGCATACGAATTATCATAAATTACATAAATGCCCTTACAAACAGAGTAATAAGTTTTCTGCTAGATATTTTTACTATATTAACTTGATTATAAGGGGAACCCCTGTCCATTTTTTTTTTTGCAAGGGCCAAGGAAGAGCTGGAATGTTTGATTTCAGTAATATGTATTACTTCAATTGAAAGAGGAACTCCTGCCCAAAGTTTTTTTGAATGTTGGTCTGAAATGAAACAATAAATCTGAAATTTTACAAAAGTATTCTGCTTCATATCTTTTACCATTTCAGCAATATTTATTAATTAGATTATAAGGGGAACCCCTGCCCAAAGATTTTTTTTTTTTGAAAGGTGGACTCAGAATGTTTGATTTCAGCATTTATATATATTACCTTAATTATAAGGGGAACCCCTGCCCAATTTTTTGTCAATTGTGTTCCGAAATTGGTTGTAATTGATAGTGGAGATTTTGGTTGCCATGGAAACCATGCCAGAATACTGAAATTTTGCAAAAATAAGTTAGGGTTTTTTTTACGATTTAAGCGAATATGTTTACCTAGATTATAAGGGGAACCCCTGCCCAATTTTTTTTCAATGGTAGTCTTATATGGGTTTTAAGTTTCTTGTGCGGCGAGGGACATATGGCTGTGCTTAGCAATCTTGTTATATACTTGGAATCCGCTTCCCGACCAACTGCAATATAATTAATCTGTTTGACATTTTATTTACATATTTTTGAAGAGGATAAGTATATACATAGCATTCTATCCAATCCCTTTGTTTTTATTATACAAACAGTTAAATATTTTGAATTGAACTTGGATCCGTAGTAGGTTCCTTTTCAAAAATGTGTCAGGCGAGTCCGCATCAGATCTAATAAGGCCACCATTGCGAAACATAGTTTGTGGAACATGATTAAGTAGTCTACCCGTTTTGGGTTTTATACATTCTAGAAAATGATACCCTTTAACATTGATGTAATTGTGACTGTCTATGTCAACCGTGAACAGGGTAAGTTATAATTTCGGGGTGAAGTGGCTTTTGCACTGCAATTTTAAATGTATAATTGTGCTTAGTCCGAATAAAATTTAAAAGTTTTAATATCACAAAATATCACAAGGGGGTTATCATAAAATACTAATTAGGTATGCAATAAATTTGGAGCTTGAAAATCCCTCAAATATCGTATTCTAAAATCTAATCTTCAATGATAAAAGATATAAACTTGCATTTTCTGACCACATTAGTAATTAAAGAAAATAAAGACGATGTCATATGATAGCATTTCAAATTTTTAATTATTTTTTATCAGTTTTTTCAAGCAAAAATCCTTGTGTTTAAACACGTACCAATTGTAAGTGAATGTTTCAAGCAGTAATTTTAATATAAAAAATGTATGAGTGTTCCATGGAAAACATGTGTCGCCTGTACTATGATGTTAAAGAAATCATGTTTTGTTACAGAATGACAAATTAAATCCAATGAAAGCATGAAAAATACTAATAAAGCAGAACAAAATACATGGTTCACATTTGAAATCTTTATTTTGAAGAAGCCCTTCTATGAATTCAGCTTCATAAGGGTGAAAAATAAGATCGACTTAAAGAAGTGCATAGTCTGTGCCCATTGGAATTCAAATGGTCTGTTCAACCAGAGGCTCAGAGACCGAGCCTGTATTGCTCACCTGACAAAATGTTTCTATGCCGTGCATGACCAAAAATGATGTTTTTTACCAATGGGGTCAAATGTTTACCTATGTTCTCCATTAGCACCCACGTTTTTTGTCTGATCCTATTGAAATGAATAATTTTTGCAAAGGACCTTCTATACATATAGTTAAATTTGCTTGATTAGTTTCAGAGATGATGATTAAAAGGACGGTTATCTCGTACGTGACTCAAATGTTAATAAAGACGATGTCATATGATAGCATTTCAAAGTTTTGATTATTTTTTTATCAGTTTTTTCAAGCAAAAATCCTTGTGTTCAAACATGTACCAATTGTAAGTGAATGTTTCAAGCAGTAATTTTAATATAAAAAATGTATGAGTGTTCCATGGAAAACATGTGTCGCCTGTACTATAATGTTAAAGAAATCATGTTTTGTTACAGAATGACAAATTAAATCAAATGAAAGCATGAAAAATACCGATAAAGCAGAACAAAATACATGGTTCACATTTGAAATATATATTAAGGCATTCCTGCAAGTGTGATTATGACTAAAAAGTACGAAGCGGTTTAGGAGGAGTTGCAGAAAGGGGCATACACTAAGACTTCAATAAGCTAAAATGACAAAATACAAAGATAGCTAGAAGATCTGAAAAATCAAAATCGATGAAAAACTAAATGCATGGTGCATATTTACAATATAGACTTGGTCGGAAAGTTCCAAGCTGTCAAGGAGGAGTTGTGGATAATGGAAGCATACCCGAAGACTCCAGTAAGCTAAAATGACAAAGTCCAAATGAAGCTAAAAATATTAAGAAATGAAAATTAAAGAAAAACAAAATGCATGGTGCACATTAAGGTAGATCGACACTAATACACGGCGCATTCGATTGGCGCATTTGCGAAACACAAGGCGGACGCGGAATTGACTTGATTTTCATGCCGGAATATTCCTTATTTGGACTTTTCATTGTGACGTCATAATAGATTGTTATACACTTTCCCGCAAATTAGCTCCCTTTTCCAATAAATATTGTCTATTTCGTAAATTATATAAAATATCCCTCTTAATCAAACGGTGACATATAGATTTTTTAAGCTCAACATAAAGCTAAAGTGTATACAAAAATGAACAAAAATCTATCTGATATTTATTTCATATGAAAGCTAGACTATAAGCATGTTCTCACAGTTCCCTATATATTCTTTGTAAATATCGCTGAAAAATACTGAATTTGGCCTGATTTTCAAAACCTGGTAAGAGGAAAAGATGATCGGTGACATATCATTTTTATTTTATTTTTTGAAACAATGGACTAAGACCTACAAAATATTTTAAAATAAAAAAAATTCTGTCTGATATTTTTATTAGGCTCGAACTACCTTAACAATATATACTGAAGCATAACTACAAGTTTGGTTGGAAAGTACCCCGCGATGTAGGAGGAGTTGCAGAAAATGGGAGTATACCCTAAGACTTCAATAAACTTAAATGACCAAGTCCATTATAGCTAGAAAAACTGGAGAGAAAAACAAACTAAAGAAAAACAAAATCCATGGTGCACATCTACAATATATATTGAAGCAATTCGTCGAAAGCGGTTTAGGAAAAGATGTATGGTTAATATAAGGTGAATTTTAAAAATTTTGGAATCATACAAAAAAGACGACGGATATAGATCCCTATGAGTCGATCCTGCAATAGGTGCAGGCGCCACAAAAAAAAGCTGTTGATTTTGGAGACAGTAATTTGAAGATGAAGGTCACAGTGGCAAAAAGATTGACAATTTCAGATAATTTTACTCAAAGTTTAGGTCAGATTTAAAAGAAACGTGTATACATGTATATTGTTTGTTACTGGTGTAATAAGACAACTACAGAGTTTAGAGAAAGTCGAATTTAGAATTTAAACTTTCAAAAAAATTTGATTACCAGACGACAACTCAAACATTTCAAATTCAGTTCTAATGAACCGTATATATATTGTTTGGTACTCGGATGGTCATCCTTATAAGTTTTGAGAAAGTAGACCTAAGTTCAAGGTTACAATGACCGAAAATAGATTGAAAATTTAAGAAACTCCAAAACGTTTGCAAGATATAAAATTTGAATATAGTGTGGTGTAGCAGAAGGAAGATAAGCCAATTGAATTTCAAAATAACTGTTCGTGGCCGGAAATTGTCTGAAAAATTCAGAAAAATAATGTTTTTAGAATGTTATCTCAAAAGATTTAAATCAGATTAAAATGAAACTTATCTATTTTACCATTTACTTAAATTGGATGGTAAATATTACAAAAAATGTCAGAAATAGTTTACAGGAGATGACAGGAGATGCTTACTCTACCGGTGCAATGCAGTCACCCCGCCATTAAAATAGAATCCTCCACTTGTGTTTATTTATTACACATTAATCGGTTAATATATTATTCTATGTTCTACACCCGGGATTCTACATACGAAAAAGGTTTCTTGTATAATTATTTAATGTCAGCTATTTGTTTACTTTTATTTTACAAATATAGATAAATTTCTATTATACAAATTGCCCATGTTATCGATCTGATATTTTCTAGCCGAAAGTATTTACAGGCAGGTAAATGTAGCATAGGTTCGATCATTAGATCGTGAAATTTTTCAACACAAAAATTATCTCATACTTAGCTAATTTTATGTAAAACATAGCAAACGTTATAGAAATATGCATAAAAATTTATGAGGTAGAAGTTGATAATCCGACGGAAACAATTCGGAGTAAATTAAATTAATTTAGGCAAATTATCAATTAAAGTTCTTCGAAATCGAGAGAATGAAATGGAGGACAAATGAGAGATGGAATAGTCCAAGACATTTATAAGAATTGAAGTGTCTTGAATAGTAAAAGAAATATTTAAAAAATATTTTTAGTTGAAATGTTTTCAATTTTCATTTTGGTTTATCAGGTAATGATCATATAAACAAATTGACTACAAGTAGATGGTATAAGCTTAGAGTAGATATTGTACATTTTTCTAATGGTAAAAAAGTATATGCTGTCTACTCAACGTTCTATGTGGAAGACGAAGGATCGGGATATAAAGTGACCATTGGAGGATATAATGGAAATGCTGGTTGGTACTAATATACCATTTCATTATTTATACAAAGTCGATGTGACATGTTGTTAGTCTACGTGTCTTCTTATTTTTATATCAGGGTTGCCACTATTTTGAAATCTCAAAATGCAAGGATTTTTCAAGGACATTCTAAAGTCATTTTCAAGACCAAAAAAGTCGATAAAATTCTGGCCTGCAATTTCTAGAATTCGTTTACATACCGGCTATTGATATAGAAATGATCAAATTCCAGAGTTTTTCAAGGGTATCTCCAAATATTTTAAAATTTAAGATCTTTTCAAGGCACTTGAAGTTCAAGGTGAAATTCAAGTCTTTTCCAGTTTTCCAGGATGTGTGGCAACCCTTTTATATATGTGTTATTTCTTAAATGATACTTATGGTGTAAACATCAGATTTTTTATTGTTGTCTATAGCGTGTGAATCATTGAAAAGTAAACATGAAGCTGAAAGTGTCTTAACAAAAGTTGAGGAATTGTACACCTATTCTTTACCATGTTTTTTTAGAATAGATTTTGTTATTGTACAACAGATTGCCACCTAGCGATGCAAAAAAAAAATGTTAGGAAGGGTTTAGTTTAAGGAAAAATACGCATCGAGCCTAACTCGATTTACTTACTAAACTATAAAAGACATCAATATATGATAGTCAAAAGGTTGTTTTAATATGTATGTATAACTTTCTTCACTTACACCCCAATTAGAACCGATTCGATTAAAAATATGGACCCTATAAAAAAGCAGGTGCATCGGTAGAAAAGCCAGCTCATGTTTTTGATAAGACACCCTGTCGAACATGTGAATTCAGGTAGTTAAGTTATTCTCAGTAGAGGAAAAACTACTTTCTGAAAGATCTGTTGTCGTCTGAGAAATAGATATTCCATAGCGGTCCACAGGATCGTGATGTCATATTCAGTAGAGGAAAACAACTTTCTGACAGATTTGTTGTCATCTGAGAAATATTTCATAGCGGTTCACAAGATCGTGATGTCCCCCGTAAAAATTCTGTAGTGATGACTTCAAGTAATGGGTAACAAACAATTGTTAAGGTAACCTATTTGTTAGCAACCGAGCTCTATCAAGGTAGTCAATGTATCGACCGATGGTGCTTGAGTAGCAAATGAGTTAAGAAATGTAAACACGATAGGCTGGTGCTTTTGGAATGTTATTACATAGAAAAGGGAAGTTGACTATTGGAAACGTTTGTCATAAAACCTACCTAGTTTGTAGTATATCTCGCTTGTCAATTTCAAGATGAAGGTCAAGGAATGAGGCCGATGTTGAAGTGTCTTTCGGATCCTTACTTTCGAGCTCTTTTGAATAGATAAGATGAGGAAAATCGCCAAAGCGATGCATGTTTAGGGACAAAATATAATCTATATAACGGAAGCTGAAATTAAAGGATTTGGCTATTTTTTTTATCTTTATTTTGAAGAAGCTCTTCTATGAATTCAGCTTCATAAGGATGGAAAATAAGATCGACTTAAGAAGTGCATAGTCTGTGCCCATTGGAATTCAAATAGTCTGTTCAACCAGAGGCTCAGAGACTGAGCCTGTATTACACACCTGACAAAATGCTTCTATGCCGTGCATGGCCAAAAATTATGTTTTTTACCAATGGGGTCAAATGTTTACCTATGTTCTCCATTAGCACCCACGTTTTTTGTCTGATCCTATTGAAATGAATAATTTTTGCAAAGGACCTTCTATACATATAGTTAAATTTGCTTGATTAGTTGCAGAGATGATGATTAAAAGGACGGTTATCTCGTACGTGGCTCAAATGTTAAACTATGTTCTGCACTGGAAGCCACGCTTTTTATCGGATGGAAATGAAACGAGCAATTTTTGTAAAGTACCTTACATACATCATTCCTGTAAAAATTGGTTAAATTTACTTCAGTGGTATTAGAGGAGAAAATGAAAATATGATTTTCCCATAGGGTCTAATGTTAAACTATGTTTTGTGATGGCGGCCATGTTTTCGGCAATCTATGTGAAGGACATCACCGTTCATTGAATATCTTATGGTGGCTTTGAGCTATTATTACTCCCCTTTGGGTCGTTGTCTCTTTGACACATTCCCTGTTTCCCTTCTTTTTTCCATCTTCCCATAGGGTTCCATGTTTTTAAAATATGTTTTGTGCTGACGGCCATGTTTTTAGCCGATAGGAAAAATTTTGGCAATCTACATTAAAAACCTTCTATACATCATTTATGTAAAGTTTGGTTCAATGTGCTTCAGTATAGTCAGAGGGGATAGCAAATATATGCTTTACCCATAGGGTCCCATGTTAAACTATGTTCTGCGGGGGCGGCCATGATTTTTTGGCGTATCGGAAAAATTTTGGTAATCTAAGAAAAGGACCTTCCATACATTATACCTGTTGCTTCAGTACCTTTAGAGGAGATAGCAAATATATGCTTTTCCCATAGGGTCCCGTGTTAAACTATGTTCTGCGCTGGCGGCCATGTTTTTTGGTGGATCGAAAAAATGTCGGTTATATAAGTAAAGGACCTTTCATACATCATTCCTGTAAAGTTTGGTTCAGTTTTGTTCTGTTGTTTCAGAAGAGATAGCCAAAATGTGCATTTTCCCATAGGGTCCAATGTTAAAACTATGTTCGGCTCTGTCGGCCATGTTTTTTGGCGGATCGGAAAAATTTCGGCAATCTTTGTGAAGGACCTACCCTACATCGTTCCTGTGAAGTTTGGTTAAAATGGTCCAGATAGTCAAAATGTGAAAAGTTTACGGACGACGACAACGACGGACGATGGACGCCAAGTGATGGCAAAAGCTCACATGGCCTTTGGCCATGTGAGCTAAAAATGAGTCCACCAAACATATTGCCATCAGAAACTAACATTTAATCACTTTTTCCTCTTAATTTTTCTCGGATTCGAAGTCTTATTTTACAAAATATGTTTTTTTTTCTCTACCAATAACAATTATTGGTATTTTCGTTCAGCGCTCTTACGGTAGAAACATCTTTCAGCCGAGATTTCCGCTACTCGCGAGGAATGGTAGTATTATGCGTGGAGAAGTCAAAAGTTTAAATGCTTTTACAGCGTGAAAATTGTCTAGTATTTAAGTTTAACAACAACGAAACGTTGTTGCATTTGCTTAATCGTACCACGTATTTATAGGGACTTTATCCCCTGTACATTTAATCCGTATTCCTTTTATTTGTTATTTGAGATGTCATCTAGTTCTGTAGAAATTTTAATATCCCCATTTCATTTAAACAGCTTCTTGTAAAGTAAGTATCACAATATTTTTTAAGGCTTTTTGGCGGTTAAGATGGGGGTTTTATAGAACATTTGGCAGATCAAGCGATGTATCGATTTTTTTTCTTTTCTTTTTCTTTTAGAGGAAGGCGTGCATTTGTATTTTTTTTTACCCAGTAATAGATCAGTGACTATATATTTGGTCGAAATCCTTAAGGAAAGCAAACAGATTTATTTATGGTTCTGTGATACCTCCTCCTTAGACAGACTAGTAACTCTGTAGGTCGAATCCAATACCCAGTACTTCTTTAGACAAATCGATGAAGTAATTTTTATAAATAGAAATGACACAATTTTGGGTTTATCTGCAGGAACAACGGCATATATGTCATGAATGTAGGACAAGTATCTGGCAACATTAGCATTTTTGAAAACGGATGATGCTTTAGCTATTATCGACCCTCGTAGCTGACTGATTTGTTTTAGAACCATGGACCTCGGAGCCTTAATACACTCAGAAAGAGAATCAAAGTCATCATCTTGTTCACATTTAACCCATTTTCTGGTGTAGTCCTCAATAGCATCCATAAAAGAATTAAACTTTGCTCCCAGTCGTGATTGATTGTTCATAAAATTTTGGTCCCTTTACAAGAATATCACGGAGTGACGTTTTCAATGATACTAATGTCTCCCCGTCATGATGCTATATATTTGTAATGGCATCCAAGCCCTCATTCGCAAGCTTAAGGGGTTTGCTACTAACTCATGTATCTTTGAAAATACATACGATTTTCAAATAAATGTGCCTTTTTGTTAGAAAATTGAAAATGAAGAAATTTAAGTGAATATAATTGATACTAGTAGGTTGATTAATTCGTTCTTGAGATTCAAGTGTTTGAAAATTTTGCAAAAATACATTGGTTTAACATTAACAAGGTTTGGCCATGAACCAGTTAGACAGAATAAATAGAATCTAATGACAAATTTTACAAAATGCATTTTTTGTACTTATAACGATGTATAATATGGAGCAAACAGGGTTGTGTATGTTGACCAAACTCAAGGATAACTGCGTCTAACTTTTATAAAGATGAGGATGATCAGTGGTAGAAATCTCTAAAGATTCTTTACACAAAATATACAGTTTAATAAGTTAAACTATAATCTGCACTGACAGCCATGTATTTGTCGAATAGGGACTTATTAATTTATCTTTGTAAACGACTTTCTATTCATAAATTCAAGGAAAGTTTAGTAAAAATTTGCTTCAACAGTTTTAGAGTAGAAGGTCAAATTGATGTTTTCCCATAGATCCATAGAAAATTTACCAATCATTCCTTAAAAGTTTGGTTGAAAGTGCTTCTGGAATTTCAGAGATGATCAAAATATAATATTCCCATAGGTCCAATGTTACATTATGTTCCATTCTGGCGGCCGTTTTGAACTTATGAGTTGTGAGCAAAGCTCATTGTTGAAAGTAGTCAGGGCCGTACGTATAGATCCAGATTTCCCGCGCTTTTTCAATGAATTGATTACGTAATCATGCATTGGCCATATGATATGACGTAATATTTCTAATGACCATATATTGTGTAATTAATATATTGCAAATTAAGTTACGTCATGTCTTTGAAATATTGCATGAGTATATTAGATTGCTTGCAATAGTTATTGTTTTGATGCACAGAAGGGGGTACCTGATAAGCATATGCAATACACAACTCCATTTAATTAGAAAATTTGATAACAGGTATTGATAAAAAACTATTGGATTGGTCATATTAAATACTATGTATCTTTTTTAATAATTGTGTGTCTTTATTATTGTTAGACTGTAAATCCAGTTATGTCACAATGTGTTGCAATATTGAATATACATTCTTGTCATTGTTTTGGTGATTAGTTAATGGTAGATATGTTTACTATTTTGTCCTATGATCTTGGTTTTGTTTAGCACGTGATGGACAAGATTTTAGTGTGATAATAAAGGTG
Organism: Modiolus philippinarum; assembly: GCA_002080025.1. Lineage (NCBI taxonomy): Eukaryota > Metazoa > Mollusca > Bivalvia > Mytilida > Modiolidae > Modiolus > Modiolus philippinarum. The sequence goes on along the minus strand of MJUU01016868.1, from coordinate 5,451 downwards.
TGTATTACATAATTGGAAAAAGTAAAGTGTCACTTTATTGTTTAAGAGTTTTAAGTTACTGTGCTTTTGAGAGCAAATGAAATACAGATAATAGATATGTATATTGTGTAATATTTTAAAAGATCAAAGTAGTATGACAATAGGATTGAATTAATATTATGAAAATTAACAAGTTGCTCAGCCAATATACCATTTGGTGCTGAAAAACAATATAGAATATGTCTACGCTTTGAAATGGAATTAAAAACAAAAAGAGACAAAGAAATTATATTTTTATTAGATATATGGTTTTTATTTACATTCCATATGGAATTGTGGTAAAGTCATCATTCAATACTCTTTTATCAAATACAATTTTATAGTCCTTCTCTTCCGTGCAAGAAATTATATCCATGGATTTCATATTTCTGCGAATTTTGTAATTGTCCGTTACAGTTAAACATTTTTTCTTGCCGGTTACCATTTCTTTCATAGCTTCATAATTCAATATCAATGTATTTTTAGAGATCATTGTAATTCCACGAATTTTGCAGCAGGTGGTATTTCCTTCTTTGTCAGGCTTTGCCAACTTAAATGCGTAGTTTTTAGGTCCTCCTGAAACGAAACATTCGATGTTGTTATCTGGCATTTCATTTGTCATCTCTCCAAGAAAATCTCCCACCTCTGGACACCATTCATCAGGTCTAGACACAAATATAATGGAGTCGGTATCGCAATAAAGAGCTCGCTCGCCAAGTTTTTCAAGATATTTATACAGCTGTA
>MJUU01016867.1:64568-76888 GCA_002080025.1 Modiolus philippinarum | reverse complement strand
AAGAAATACTATAAGGTCTACCGAGAAGGTTCTCGGGTAGACCTTAATTAAATAATAGAGCATGATATGCAACATAGATAAGAGTCATTCGTTGCTAGGTTACGGTTATATGTCAATTTCAGTTCGTGTCTTAAATTCAGTAACTGTAAGTTGTAAATTTCTATTATTGTCATTATTTGATGTGGCTTTTTGGTTGTTTCATTATTCAATACTTTGTTTACACAAAGTATGCAGTAAATGAATACTGAGTGAATAAAATGTGAAATTAAAAAAATATATATACGCATGCGCTAAAAAATATAGTTGGAATTTGAACATACTAGCTTTGTTTCCAAAGCGAAAGAAGAGAGCCATATTAGAATTAAAATTAGTGGATAAGCTTACCCGACTCTATGGTATTTTTAGTTCTTAATTATTTAAACGATTTTTTAAATGTATTATACACATACTGCCTGCAATTATGAATTGCATGTTGTTATTGGGGATGGTATTTATAAATTATTACATAACATTTTTCATATCACACCCTTTATCAGCCCAAGGTGGTAATATCAGCCCGAGAGCCTTCAGGCTCGAGGGATGATTCAAGGACCGCGGGCTGATGAAGGGTGTGATATGAAAAAATGACATGTAATGATATTTTTATCATATACTTCAACTGTAAAATTTTCAACTGAAAAATCTATTCCTGCTTATAAAATGCCGTTTTAGTGTGTTGTTATTATACTTTACTTGATGTAACGACATCGTGTGCAATATTTATCGTTTTTACGGAAATACGCGAACTTGCGTGTGATAAAGCTTCCGAGTTATGACGGAAAGGTATGCGATAATTAGCGGAAGCAGTTGACAACGATGTCATACCAGCCAGCTTCGTCAATTTGTTATTGAAATCATCTGGTTTTATCTAGGGAAAAAATTTTAATCATATTTCAACTAAGTATATGATAAACTAGATTACCACACGAAGGAAACATATCACCCGAGACGGTAGTCGAAGGTGGTATTCTTTTATGATTGATTGATTGATATGGGGTTTAACATCCTTTTCAGCAGTATTTCAACTATCTCATGACGGTCAGTTTTAGTGGTGGAGGAAGTCGGAGTGCCCGGAATGAACCACCGACCTTGGGCAGGTAACTGACATACCTTATCACTTACGATTGTAAGCCGAGTGCACCCTTTCTGTAATGTACAAAGTGGGGCGCGAACTCACACCTCACTGGTGATAGACTACTACTATCGATGCGCCCCGTGTGGTCTATCGATGTTGTTTTTGTCCTTATTTTTGTCTTTCGTCGGGCTACTTAATGACAAATATTTGTAGGCATACATTGCCCGATTTATTTTTTTTCTCATTGACCGCTCCCGAGATGTGTTGCTTCAATGTCATATTTTAGTTGCGATCGATGTTGCTCAACATTTTTATTCTCTTCTTGTAACCCTGGTGCTTTCAGCTGGATAACCCTGAGCATCGCCCAAGTTGGCACTCCATGGCGGGTGGGGAGCATGGCATTGACCTTGATATAATTTTTGTCAAGAATACCGCTTAAGTGCACGCTCGGGGCCTTCTTGATCTCGCTTGAGGGGTGAATATTGTTCACTTCTAGTTGAAGACCTTCAGGCGACATCAAGATGTAGACAGGAATAAAAGCCCTGTCCTTGATAAACTGGAGTCTTCTATGTATCGTGTGCGTTTTTGTCACATGTACATTCACTCCATATCATTTCATGTTTCCTACAGTGGTTGTATAGGTAGTAGAACTTAATTAACCACTCGGCCACCCAGGCCCCTATTCTTTTCTGAGTGTGATAATCTAGTATACCATCCGAAATTACGGGCAGCATGTGTTCTATTATACTGAACATCTTTCCTGTAATACTACATCAAGTGACGTCAGTAACATCACTGCAATTCGAGCGGGTGGTATACTCAACAGAAGGGTGGTATACTCAACAAAATACCACCTTTATGGTTAACCAATCAAAATTAAGGAAATTCATGTAAAGTATAATATATACATATACTTAGAGTCGGCTCTCTTGCCTTGTATATGGTGGTTCTTACATTTATAAGATATATTTTATATGCGCACTAATTAATTGTATACTTTTTACCATTTTATGTATATGTTTAAATTTAGAAATATAAGAAGTGAGACTGAATAAACTATTTGTTGCTGGTGTTGTTTTTATAAAAGATACATTTAATATATATGGGATATTGACGAGTTCCAACTTCACACACCATGTGTCAATGTAAGTATTTTTTGAAAGTTATTGTGCAGGATCCGATTATTTTTGAAACTTTCAATTCATTTCTATTACTTTACTCGAATTATTTGGGTAAAATTTCAAGTTTAAGTTTCTTAGTAAGAGCGTTTCAAATATTTTTAACATGGTTAATACGGTTGTAACAATCACTGAAGTATCCTAGACAACCTGATTTTAATTTCAATTACCCAAAAACATACGGAAGCGTATTGATGCCACATGAAGAAAAAAATATCTCATTATTATGAGATAATATCTCGTAATTATGAAATAATATCTCATAATTATCAGATAACATCTCATATCTATGAGATAATTATTTTCTAATTATGACTTATTTATTATCTTGTAATTGTGAGAAAATATCTCATAATTATGAAATAACATCTCATAATAATGAGATGTTATCTCATAATTACGAGATAATAATCTCATAATTATCAGATATTTTTTCTTCATTTGGCATCAATACAGTTCCCTGAAACATATTAACCTACTTATAAACAACTTAATATTAAAATTGCATTTGAATCGGATGTTAGCTTTTTCAGTTATCATCTATGAACTGTTTTTTTTATGAATTTTGAATTTTTTCTATTTTCGTTCATTCACCTTTTTACCTAAATCTACCCAACACCGTACGTAAGTTTCAGTTGAATCCAAGGTCAACTTTTTGAAAAATCCTTTTTCTTTAATTTTCTATCCATTCTTTGTCAATATGACCTTAACATTTGACTTTTCAATTCTCCACAAAGGCTTCTTGCTTTCTTTATACTTGACAATATATTCAAGTTTCATATAATTTTGATCCAATTCAAACTTTTCTGATTTCTTCAATCATTAAACCAAATTGTTCTGATATTTTTTGTCAATTTTCTGCCACTATGACCTCGATCTTTGACCTTTTTCGTCTTAAATTAATCATTTTTTACCTTCTTGTGTCCAACAATACTTCTGTATTATTTTAATCGGATTTCAAATATTTAAGTTATAACCAGGAAACCTTTTATTGACGCCCACTCACATCACAAAACCAAGAGCCGAGTTCAATTCTTCGTGGTTCAGAGACGAGGAAATATATATATATGCGTCTGAAGTCTGAGACCAACTGAGTTAGAGATTTAGGATGTGATTTTATCGAGAACATCTTTCCACTGAGGAATTTGACCATCACAATTTGAGTGACACGCAACACTACATTTGAATTTCAGTGTTGCATATAAGGCCCCATTTCGATGAATTTACATCTCGGCAGTGCAACTCGAATCTAAAAATTGGAAAACCGCTGCCGAAATGTATGTATAGAAGAATATTATGGAATATGAGAGATACTCTTTTGTCATTTTTCTCTGGACTCCCAATACATCTTGTTTAAGTTTATCCTTGTTGTCCATTAAAGGATCCGTAGTTCTCTAAAATCAATTTTGTTTCTAATCAATGTTATAAAGTTCGCCATGTTGCTTGGTATATATAGAATTGACTATCCCTTTTTCGGCGTAAAAAAATAGTGAAAAACAATTTAATCTATATTAATGCTTTTATTAAACTGATATAGCTCTGGTTGTCTTTTGTAGTTCCCCAAGTATTAAAACGAGGAATAACAAAACACATTTACGCATATGGAGTGACTACATGCGAATGATAGGATATATACATTTTTCATTAATTTGATGTTGTAACAAGACATTCATCTAATATCAAACAACAAATTGAATGTAACTCAATAATTTGAAATAATTTATACAAGTGTAATGAGTCAAAATTTCCATCTTTCCCATCAATATATATTAAACAAACATAAAAAAATCAGTTAAAATTATAATAACTTTGTATAGTCTCTGAAGAATTAAAAAAATATATTATTCATCTTGATCAGCAATTTCTCTCACATATAAAACCCACACTGGTATGACATGGCGCATCACCCCAGACGAATTTTCCATGTGCAATCCAATATAATACACAACCTCCATCTCCATTAGGTTCCCCAGGATAAAATGCTGTATACTCTAGCTTACTTCCATCTAGCCATTTAAATGTGCCATCCTGTTTGATCCCAAACCAATACCTTCCTGTGGAAAAAGCTGGAAAAAGAAAATATCAGCCTGACAATAATGTGTGAATTGCAGTGCGAGAAGGAAATGAATAGTCGATGCAAACAATATTGAAAATGTGTTTTATTCCTGGAGAGTATAAAGTTTTCAGCACCATCGATTCTATAATTGATTGTAAAAGAAAATATATCTTTGTTCACAGAAATTACAATAGCTTTACCCACAAATTTGTTAAACGACGATTTTTTTCATTTGAATAGAATCTGAAAATGACTCGTACAAAGTTAATTAATCAAATTAGATTGTGTAGATGCTTAAGGTGCTTCAATTTGTTTTTCTACACGAATTTCAATAATTTGCCGATTTTTTATTGCTAAAATAAATAATGATCAACTGAAAAATGAATTTAAATGAAGAAGCATACTGCACAATTTTTCAAAGCGGGATTTATAGGACTGTTTCTCCAAAGTCGGTTCCAGTAGACGTTGTGGTTTCAGAGAAGGTCTTTTAATGGCAAATTTCAAAACAAAATTAAATCATCTATTTTCATGGCAAGTAGGATTATTACCACTGGCACCAAGATTTATTTATGTAAAAAATTACCCAAGCCCTCCCCTGAAAATCAACTGGTCCTCCCTTTACGACATGACAAGAATACTGATTTTTTTAGCTTACTTGGCTATAGACAGGGTTAACTTTTGTAATCACTTGGTATCCTTCTTGTGTTAAGATTTGTCATTAAAGACCTTCTCTGAAACCACAACGTCTACTGGAACCGAATTTGGAGAAACAGTTCTATAAAACACGCTTTGAAAAATGGTCCAGTAATTTTCTTATATCCATGATAGCAGCTAGTCAGCAAAGAATATAGTTTACATTGGACAATACTGTAAAAACATACAAAGATAAAAAATTGCAGAAAGCGGAGAACATATTTTAACACTACGGAAAACACTTCAAAGATCCAAGAATCTTCATGACAACTCATTATAAACAAACTTTTCTCTAATTTCTATCAGGTTTTCACATTTCCTGAACGGTGTGGAAACATTTGTTTTCCTCTCTAGAGTGGAGAACAAGTTTCGTGACATTTCCCGCCAAATTTATTCGGAACACAATCCTCGGTGTTTTTCATTCAGTCATTAAAGAAACAGTTTCCACAACTTAAACACGTTAATTTGAAATTTCTCACATCTCGTTAAATAAATTTTAAAATGTTTAAAAGCCCGGCAAGCCTCGTTTTCAAACATATGCAAAATTTATTTAACTCGATGTGAGAAACTTCATAATCAACTAGTTCTCCTTATGGAAACTATATTTCTCTAATTCTAATGCTGTTCTCGTCAATTTCAAAGCATGGGAGATCAAAGTGTTCTACAACGTGTGGGTTACTTGATCTCGCGATTTCATTGGAAACTGAAAAGGTCACGAACTTTTCTTCAAATAGCCAAATATACCTTAAATAAATTTATTTCCAGTATAAATCAATGTAAAAAGTATTTACTCAAAGCATACATTGTTTATTTATCTCGAATCACATATGATCGATTTGCTTTTGTTGATTTCCATGAAATGTAAATTTCAAACCCGGTGACGTCGCAGTATTGATTGTAGAGGCCCACGACAGGGTAGAAACTAAAACACATGGAAATGTCATTAATTTTAGAACTGAAGAAATAAAATCTATCATTTGCAAGTCGTTGATTATCATAGTTCTACTGTCCCAAGGGTTAAACATAAAAAGTTTAACCCTCTCGACAGTAGAACTATGATAATCAACGACTTGAAAGGTTTATACTGGAAATAAATTTATTTAAGGTATATTTTGAACTCTTACACGTTTTTCGGCTTATGGGCTTCCAAATGTTTTGGTTATACTGCACTGATGAGACTAAGTTGTCGAAATGCGCATATGCAGAAAATAAATTAACAGTAACTTCGATATTTTGTTATTTGTAAAAAAAAACTTTTCAAATACATTACTTTGCCGAACGTTTTATTTATGAGATCGTCATAATCCAACCCCATCTTTTAATTAAAGTAGTGTTGTTGAAAATTTGTGTATTTCACATAAACTGAAAATACGTAAAGATGACTTTTTTTAATTAAAAAAAAACTAAATATACGTTTCTTTGCCAAATGTTTAATTAATGGTAACTATTGAACAGAGTGTAAGAATCTTTGCGCCTGAAATACTTTATTGATGTTCAAATGTAGCCCTTTTGCCGTTTCCTTGGAAAAATTACAGGTCAAGTAAACCTTTTCTGCATTTTTGTTAAGATTTTATCATTTAAAAGCGGTTTACATTGTTCATACTCAGTGTCAATATTCTTATATATTATGAATTTTCTAGATTTTGATGCCACTTTTTTGCATTATAAAGTTAATTATTTTGCTGTTTTCACGGAAAATAAACTTGCACCACTAAAACTTTTGCGACAACGTGCAAAGAAAAGTCTCCCTTTCATACATATTTTGGATTATATAGGTAGCTGCATTGCCAAAATTCTTGCGTTATGAAAACAATACAAGAACAAGACCAAAATTTACATGTCTGGACCTGCATCACCGTCACTCAGGTCGTACTGAGAAAGTTTTTTTCCCCAAAATGAATTCATGTATAGGTTTGCAAATTCAAACAAGTATTCACTTACGTTTATTATCAAAACATTCTTCAAATGCAAGTTATCAGTGAGATACTGATAAGTTCAACCCTTCAAAGTTGAACATAGAATAACATGAAAATTGTCCCAACATCTTCAATGTGTTCAGACCAACTGTGCAAAGCTTCCGAAAGCATCAGATATGATATATAAGAGTTTCAGATTACACAACCGCAGTAACGTAATGATATAATTTGATGAAAAAAATGACTAAGATCAACAATGGATAAATTCAACATTTCTTATTCAAACCTTGCCTAACGTGAGGAAGCACTTTTTTAAGGAGTATACAACAACTGTGCAAAGTTTCAGATATATAGGCTGTCAGAGTTTCATATTACACAAATTCAATACCGTAATGATAAAATTTGATGAAAAAAATGACCCAAGCTCAACGATAAAAAAAAATTCGACACTTTTTATCCAAAAGTGCCCAAAAGGGGAGGTGCATATACATCTTTAATGTGTCAAAAACAACTGTGCAATAAGGTATCAGAGTTTAAGATTACTCAAACTGAGTATTGCAATGTCAAAATTCAATGAAAAAATTACTAAGCTCAACAACGGATGAATTAGACATTTTTTATTCAAACCTGCAAAAGGGGGAGGTGCACATCTTCAATGTTTCCAGACCTGTTTCCAACTGTGCAAAGTTTCAAAAGCTGTCAAAGTTTCAATTTACACAAACTCAGTAACCTAATATTAAAATGTTATGAAAACTATGAATAAATTCGTCATTTTTTTCTCAAAACAGCCCAAAAAGGAGGGGCACATTTTCAGTGTGTCCAAAGCAACTGTGCAAAGTTTCAAAGGTAAAGGGTTAAAGCTGTCAGAGTTCCAGGTTACAAAAACTTTGTTTTCCCAAAGCGTGACGGACGGCCGGAGTCGATGGACTCCTAGACCTGCGGTAAGCGATGGTGAAGCAGGTAAAAATGCAGTAACCTTACAATGGTAAAATTATGCAGAAGTAACATTTCAGTTGTAACAGTAAACAGAAGTAAGCTTTCAGATGTAACAGTAAAAAGAATTAACTTTTCAGTTGTAACAGTAAGCAGAAGTAACTCCACAATCTTTAATGTAATTCAATTGAATCTATGATTAAATGTATATTCTTACTATAAAAAAACGCTAGGCTATCCTGTTGTTTATATGGTGCTTAACACTAAATATACTAACAATATAAATATGGACACACAAAGACACATTTGAGAAAAGAAATTGGTCTGTTCCTGTAAAAGGACTGTTGAGTTCATTGATTCTTGCAGATGTTTACACTTAAAAACAAACTTCTTCTTCTGAGAAACGTCATCCCCTTTACATCAATCCGTAACTGTGACTTCAAGATCACGAACAACAATAAAAGCGTTGATCCATTGCTTGCTTTTACCATGTATTCGTAGAGTTTTTGTCTCGTATGCATTTACTCCATATCCTCTCATTGTTTATTTACATTTGGTCAATATGTTAGACATAAAATGTATCTTGAAACATGTTCAAAGCTTACCGGACGTACATGTTTATTCATGTTTTTTTCCTACAAAAACATTATACAGAAAATACGTAAAGAAGATATCTCAGGCGCACAAGTTCCTACACCGTGATGAAATTTAAACATAAAATGGAACGAAGCGTTTGCAAGCTTGCGACATTGTACACGTTTACATCTCTTTCATTATAATTGTTTGTTGTTTAGGCAGGATAATTAACTCAGCAATAATTACCCATTAAATTCTCCTTCGTCCAGTTGTCTTCCTCATAAGTTTCAACCTTTACTAACATACTGATTGTCCTATAATTAAGAAAACTTTTATTACGTAACAATATTTTATTTTATGAGCTAACATACTGAGTTAAACCATAAGTAGAAATCTTTTATATGATGTTTTTACAAAAGATTTAAACATAGGGCTTTTGAAAATTTCATCACCCAAATACACTTCCTGAGGTTGGGATCTACCTTTTGAGAAAAACAATTACATTATCTAATGCACGCACTATTACTATTTTTACAATTACGGATTGTACATCGATTGTCACAGAACCACTTTCTCTTCAATCTAAATAAAACCTTTCCCGAGTTCAGTGATAAGCAAACTTACATACCAAGTTTTAAGAATAACTTCAGTTTCAACCCAAGTAATATATGTCTAAAACCCCAAAATTTAGAAATTATTTCAAAGTTTTGAGGGGTAAAGTTGTAGAATCAAATATACAAATGTACCTCTGAACCTAATTTTGTAGTTGGCAACTAACTTTACAATTTTGAAGACTGTGTACACTTTTTTCGCAAGCAATTGATCGGAAACATTAAAATTAGCAAAATTTCAAAATTTTTAAGGGACATAATTTCACTACCGTATTTACATCTGAACCCAAAAATAAACTGATCCTGTGTATTGCAGTAAAAAAACCTACATTCTAACAGGTTTGAAGACTTTCTGCAATATTGTTCGAAACCCCCAAAATGACTATACTTAAAGTTTCAAGGAGCATAAATCAAGAATCACTTGGACCTCTTAACTCTTTTGTTCACTTTCAAATTATTTCTATATAATTCTTGTTACAAATTGACTTAAGGGTGTCCAAGTACCCTCAAGCAATCCCGTTAAACCTGCCTGATTACCCAGGATATGTTAAGCATGTTATAGGCAACACAAAAATCAAAACTTACATGATTAAATCAAAAACATTTGACTACCATTTATTATGAATTAAAAAAATACAATTTAGTTGTTAGGATATTTTGAAAAAATTAAAACATTCAAAATTCTCTTAAAGATTTTTCTATTCTTTTCAAAAGTTTGTTTCGAAGCTTACGTTCAACCATTCGTTTGCTATATTCTCTAACAAAGAAATTAAAAAATATTGATTTCATTACTTTTCTTATCTGAACCATAATATGGTTTATAAATATGTAGGGCTGACACTGATAAGAAATAATTGAAACAGTAGAAATTTCTACCAAACATTTAATAACCAAAGACTAAATTTCTTAATAAATCTTTTAAAGTTTTTAAATATTTTCTATATGTACCCAAAAATCCTTCAATCTATTGTACAATATAAAAAAACTGTTTGTAATCCTCTTCAATACTATAACAATTGCAAAGTTTTTATTCAAATATTTTCCACTGGAAAAATAATGACTTGATTGGTAATATGTACCTCGGAAGTATCCATGGAAATATTTGAAGTCTGTATTCTGTTAAAAACTAAATTATTAAGACATTAGTATATTTAAGTTATAATTTGTTTTATAGAAAAGAGATCCTAGACCAATAATTTATTCCAGTTGGCATTACAAAAGATTTATCCCTTAAACGTATAAAATTGATTACCTGTAATCTTTGTTATCTCAAATTTAACACAACAAGTTTGTTCTCCCTTTTTGATATTTAATTTACTATTTCTGGACTCATTTGATTTAAAAATTATCATCCATTCTTTCGGAAAAGCCTTCATCAATTTACGATATTCTATGTAAAAAAAACACTCTTACATTTGTCCAGGCCCATTAAAAATATAATTGACATATAAAATGCCACTTTTCGTTTGCCGATGTATCTATCCAATTGTATAAGCAAATTTTATGAATTTATTTCCCCATATTACCTGTTTCTTTTCTTTCCTTAAGTTCAAAGGATATTTAGTTTGCCCATCCCCGAGTTCTTTCTCAAATTTTAAAATGTCTTTATAAAGACATCAGGCATATCCTTGTATGCTTGTACGATCGAATCAATGTTTGAAAATTTTAGATTTATCTTAGATACGAGCCAATTGTGTCCAAATTTATCAAAATATTTCCTTGGAATTAATTTCCAATATGCTAATACGTGTAACTCCGTCAAACTTGATGTGAATTCCCTTGAAATATTTCTTTGATCTAAGTATCAAAGCCATTCTTTCGACTGAAATAAGAAATAAAGGTGCAGACAAAGGACTTCATTGTTCAATGACCTTAGTAATTTGAAAAAAAATCGGAAATCCACTCATTATTTGCCACACATTACTGTAAAATTTTCTATCCATCTTATAAAAGAATCGCAAAAGCCGAGATGTTTTAAAGTTTTGAACAGAAAGCCGCATTCTCATGAATCAAAAGCTTTTTGAAGTCGAGGAAAAATATTGCCTTTTCAATTTTGTATACATCCGCATAACCATTAATATTTTGAATTTGTCTTGAATTAAAACCAATATACCTATATGCTAAATATCTTGTTTGATCTTCGTGAATTGTATTTGGAAGAACCTTTTCAATCTCTGTGCAAGGGCATATAAAAGTTATTTTCTATCAATATTTATCAAGGAAATTGGCTTATAGTTTTCAACAGAGAAAGGGTCATCTGTCTTGAAAATCAACGACAACATATTTGTAAGTTGTGAAACAGATAAAAGTTTGCCATTGTATCTCTAATTCAAAACTAAAACCAACTAATGTTTCAATTAATCCCAAAATTTATATACAGTTCTACATTTAGACCATCCAATCCCGGAGATTTATTTAATTTCACATAATAAGTGCGTCTGCATTCACCAACAGTAAGCCATTACAAATTTACTTTTCATCATCATTCAATTTTTTGTCCAATTGAGTGTCTTATATATATCAGATAATGTAAAATCTGAATTTTCAGACGTGTATAAAGATTCATAATACTTTTAAATCATACATATGAAAAAGAAAGGAAATGGGGTAAATGTCAAGGAGACAACATCCCATATCCAGGTTAAAACGACCCAAAACAAAACATCTAGGGGTCACCATATGGTCTTCAATACAGTGAGGAACCTCACACTATATAGTAAGCCCTAAATGGCCCCAAAAGGTAAAAAGTGAATAAATCATTGGAAAAAAACCACATCCACTAACCCAAATATCAAGAAACTAAAATTTTATAAGAAGACAAGGACAAGCCAATGACCAACATATTCCTCACTTGGGACAGGCGCAAAAATTGCGGTAGGGTTAAACTCGTTTTCTTGGATCCAAACCCTCCCCCTATGTGTGGTGAATGGCTAAAAATAAATACACAAAAAGACTCACAGTAAAAATCAAACTAGAAAAAAGTCCAACTTATCAAGACGAGAACCCTTACAATGAAGTACATAAAACATGAAGACAATACACACAGGTACTGTCCGGACAAATGCTCGCAGTTACTGACAGCTAGCTAAGGACATACGTTCCGTTGACTATGATATCAAGCCTTCATACATATGAAAGTATTTTTTACCGGAGTCACGTTGTTTTCCTTTTCGTTTTTTTCCTTTTTGTTATTCAGAATTTTTGTTTTAAGTTAAAGTTCAATAATATATATATATATATATA
>MJUU01016867.1:46796-63482 GCA_002080025.1 Modiolus philippinarum | reverse complement strand
TAATGAATAAATAAAATACCATTTTCTTTTTTGTCATTCGCATTTTGTTTGTTTTTTTTATAATATTCGTATTTTCCTTTTCGATATTCAATTTTGCTTTTTGTTATTCAAAGTCTGACATCGTATCCTAGCGTGTATGGTACCATTCGACTTCGGGTCATTCAAACGTTCATATTTTCCCATTCATTTTCTTTTTCGATATTCGATTTTGTTATTCGATGTCTGGCATTATATCCGAGCTTAAATTGTACCATTCGACTTCGGGTCATTCAAACGTTCATATTTCACATTCATTTTTCTTTTCGATATTCGATTTTGTTATTCAAAGTCTGACATTATATCAGATTTTAAATGGTACCATTCGACTTCGGGTTATGGAAAGCTGTTGTGGAATTTATTCCCTATTTATTAATATCTATAAATGAATTATAGATATTGATAAATGATTTATAGATATCTATAAATCACTTATAAATATCAATAAATCATTTATAGATATTAATAAACAGTGCGAATTATTAATATTTATAATTTATTTTTTAATATCAATAATTCAATTATTGATATCTATAATTCGACACTAATTATAGATATCTATAATTCGACACTAATTATAGATATCTATAATTCATTTTTAAATATCTACAATTCAAATCTCCATAATTCGATTTATTGATATCTATAATTCAAATCTCCATAATTCGATTTATTGATATCTATAATTCGAATCTCCATTTATCACCCCTGTGACACTGATCAATAATCGTATTGATTACTGTATATTAAATGAAGAGTTAAGCTGATTCCAATTATCTTTTAATATCTATAATTCAATTCTAATATCCATAAATCGCCTCTGTGACACTGATCAGTTCTCACAAAGTAAAAATGTATATTATATAAAGAGTTTAATTGACCTCGACTTTTAAATATCCATAAGTAGACTGATCATCACCTGTATTACTTTAAACGCATAAAAGACGAAGAATTCAATATGTTTTAATATCTAGCGAACTATTGGATGCAGGGGATAGTTTCCTCTGTCTGCCCCCTCCCTAATTTATTAATAAGAAGATGTAGGTATATGGAAGTTCATTTTCATACTTGATAATTAAAATAAGTGGGTTTTCTTTGCTGTCTTTCTAATTTCGTGTCATTTCTGTAATCATTAACACGCATTTGCTGCTTGGATTGAGATTAATAGTCCATTCTGGTTCCTGGAACTTGTGTACGTATCACTGTATCTTTTGGCTTAGGATACCAGTCAAATAATGGCAGCCTCCAGTCAACACTTTCTCAAAATCATCGTGGTCGTTAGCTGAAAATTACTTGAAAATTATACTTCATAATAACATTTTGAAGGAGTTAATATGTTGCGAAGTTAATATTTAATGTCTTTTTAGCATGAATATGGATGTAAAAGTAGACTTAAAGTCTTCGGTTTAAACTTAATTATTAAAAATGACCAAAACAATTCAATTTTTTTGTAGATTTTACTTTTTCAAAAACTTTTGAAGGAGTTTCTATGTTGCGAAGTTAAAATTTGATGTCTTTTTAGCATGAATATGATTGGAAAAGTTGATTTTAAGTCTTCGGTTTAAACTTAATCATTAAAAATGACCAAAACAATTCAATTTTTTTGAAAATTATACTTTATAACAACTTTTTGAAGGAGTTTATCTGTTTCGAAGTTAAAATTTCATGTCTTTTTAGCATGAATATGGTTGGAAAAGTAGATTTTAAGTCTTCGGTTTTAACTTAATTATTAAAAATGACCGAAACAATTCAATTTTTTGAAAATTATAGTTTATAATAACCTTTCGAAGGAGTTTTTATGTTGTGAAGTTAAAATTTAATGTCTTTTTAGCGTGAATGTTATTTGGAAAAGTAGATTTTAAGTCTTCGCTTTAAACTTAACTATTAAAAATAACCAAAACAATTCAAATTTTTTGAAAATTATACTTTTTAATAACCTTTTGAAGTAGTTATATGTTGCAAAATCGAAATTTAATTTCTTTTTAACATGAATATGATTGGAAAAGTAGATTTTAAGTCTTTGGGTTAAACTTAATTAATAAAAATGACCAAAGCAATTCAATTTTTTTTTAAATTTTACTTTATTATAACCTTTAGAAGGAGTTTATATGTTGTGAAATTAAAATTTCATTCCTTTTTAGCATAACTATGATTGGAAAAGGAGATTTAAAGTCTTCGATTTACTCTTAATCATTAAATATGACCAAAACAATATAATTTTTGCTGTTTTTGAAAATTTTAATTTATTATAACCTTTCGAAGGAGAGTATGTTGCAAAATGAAAATGTGATTACTTTTAGTACAAATATGAATGCAATTACATTGCATTATTTATTTTTGAAGCAACTGGTTTAATGCAAATTACCCGTAACTAAACATTCATGCAAATAAAATGAGGAACTTTCGAGTTAAGTTTTCTTATTTGTTTTCCCTTTTTGGATAATAATCAATAAAATTTATATATTAACATGTATTTCAATCATATCGCCGCACACGATTGGAGTGAATAAAACAGTTCAGCAGTGCGCTGCTTTCGTGTGGACTGGGACTAATATAACTGGTATATGAACTTTGATTACCCGCCTCGTGCAAAGCAGACATGTTTTTTCGGCTCTCCAAATTTTCAAGTGTTAAAATGATTTGGACGCTAAATTTTAAAGATTTTCCTGTGAAATTATGGATTTAAACACAGGATTATGCATTTCTTGCATCTGTTTGGATTTAATTATTGTTTTTCAGGACGTCTAACATCATGAGGATGGGAAATATGGGGTTGTGGTTCATGGTGCATCGCGACCTGTGGGTGCCATCAGTAAATGTCTTTACATTTACAGTAGGGATGTCAAAATGCATGAAAAATGCCACTCGAGTACTCGGATTCAATACTCGAGTATACTCGAGTACTCGGTGATCTTTTGAAACGAAAATTACTGGACTTGTAGATTCTTATCATTCAATGATATTTAACTAAAATATTGCTCAAATGCCATAACAGGAGCACCAATTACTGTTTGTGTACCATAATGGCCAGTTGATTAAACAACATTCAATTAAAGCGAAATTATATACATTTTTTGTATAACAACTTGTTTTTGTTTAGTAACACGCTTGTCTGATTAATCAAATTGTTTAAATCACAATTAACGCTTATATAAACATCTGGGCCGGACAACACGGTTTTAATCAAATAAATTTTCATGAGAGAATATTATTTGATCACAAAGAGTACATTTTCGGCATTTCATTTATTAGACAGCCGATTTATTCAAAAGCTCTACTGAGTGGTAAATGCGTCTTAAGGTAACAATCTGGCTGCTCAGCTTCATGTACCTACATATTCTAGTTAAATCGATTCCTCGTATGTATTATTTTAATTTCAAAAGTCGATAGAAATCGGGTAGAAATCAAGTCGATATTCGTCAAATAAAAGTTCATTTTAAAGCGACAGCAACAAATTTGCTCTAATGTGAACGAAAAGAAAAGTCTGCTAAGAATTGATATGTTAAAAGTTGTTTGTATTATTTACAGCTACCAACATAGTCATCTCTGTCCATGTCTTATACTTGTGACGACAAAGAGTTCAGTTTTCATTGTTTTTCATCATTTTCGCATTTTTGCATTTTGGGGTGAAAAGGATTTTTATTATTACTAATTATTTTTTTTTGGAAAATGAAATTGAAGATTAGAAAAATGTTTCGTTTTTTTCAGATTTCTATTTTTGTTAATACAGAAATCGCTTGTAAGAAATTTAACATAATAAAAAAAAATATTTAGGGAGATATTTGCTTTTGAATTTTAAATAGCATAAACTGACATCACGTTTCTTTAGATGTTCATTATATGTTAGTTAATAGTGTCTATCTAGGGTGTCTATCTAGTGGCCAGTAACGAGTTTATTATGTTTTAAAGCGCAATGCTCTGAAATACGGAGGTAGTCGTATTAACAAAGAGAATGACAGTTTTAATGCCGAGTATTCGAGTACCAATTAGGTACTCGATACTCGTACCTTCCGAGCGATACTCGAGTATTCGAGTACTCGTTGACATCCCTAATTTACAGACATCTCAGGTTTTCCTGATGTCTGGGGGCTTTAGCTGTTCCCCTGATGGCACGGTGGTTTCTTTCCGAGGTCTATTTTCGTGCGCGGGACTTTCGGCTTTCCTCCACCTTTAAATACAGCTGGTGTCGAGCAGGATATCGGTAAGGATAGATGGCTTGTCCTGACCAGCTCCCGCTCACTACCTTGATATTTGTCTTTCTGTCTAAGCCTTCATTATTGGTTTGTATATAGTCCTCTGGTAATGGCAAGGAAATGGTAGTAAATGGTTACAAGGAGGGGGGGTCCTGCCAGTGAGGAGGGTTTCTACGGTGGATTAGACGCATCAGGTTAGGGGGCTAGATTAAGTAGACACACAGAAATCCGTACCGATGCGCTAGGGTCAGCGTTACGGAATGCTACGAAACCTCCTTCCCGTACTTCTATGACGGGTGTGTACATACGTTACACGTCACTTGATGGCGGTTCTCCTAGAGAGGAGGTTAAGATAGCATACAGATATATTAGTACCAGGTGTTGATGAACTCTTCAAATCGTAGTTTTCATTCATTTCACCCGAGTATGTATCTCACACTATTAAGTTGAACATTCTTTCAGCAGTTATAGCAAAAAAAAATAAGAAAATTTAATGTAATGAATCAAAAATAAAATACATATTTAATGTATTTTTATCAAAATCATTGTCCGTGCCGCGTTTAAAGAAATACAATGTAATGATCAGTGTCACTGAGGCGATTTATGGATATTTAAAAAAGTGGACGTCAACTGAACTCTTTATATAGTATACGTTTTACATTGTAAGTACTGATCAATGTCACCGAGGCGATTTATGGATATAATAATTAAGAATTGAATTATAAATATTAAAAAATAGTCTTGGTCAACTGAACTCTTTATAAAATATACTTTACCAATACTGAAATGATCTGGGCCACAAAGGCGATTTATGGAGATTTGAATTATAGATATCAATATATCGAATTATTGAGATTTGAACTGAATTATAGATATCAATAAATCATTTATAGATATTAATAAATAGCACCATTTATTGATATTTAAAAATAATTTATAGATATTAATAAATGATTTATTGATATCTATAAATCGTTCACTATTTTAAATATCTATAAATCATTTGTAAATATCAATAATTCATTTTTCAATATCAATAAATCATTTTTAAATATCAATAAATAAAGCTGTAATTATTGATATCAATGAATGCTGATTTATAGATATTTATTAATATCTATAAATGATTTTTTGATATCTATAATTCATTTATAGATATCAATAAATAGGGAATAAATTCCACAACGGTTTTCCATATCGGGTCATTCAAACGTTCGTATTTTCACATTCATTTTCGATATTCGATTTTCGATTTTTTATTCGAAGTCTGACATTATATCCTAGTTTAAATGGTACCATTCGACTTCGGGTCATTCCAATGTTCATATTTTCACATTCATTTTCCTTTTCATTATTCGATTTTGTTATTCAAAGTCGGACATTATATCGAACATTTATATTTTCACATTCATTTTCCTTTTCGATATTCGATTTTGATTTTTGTTATTCAAATTTGGACATTATATCCGCGTGTGTACGGTACCATTCGACTTTATATCCCAGTTTATACAGAAAAGGAAAATGAATGTGAAAATATGAACGTTTGAATGACCCGATGTCGAATGGTACAATTTAAACTGGGATATAATGTCAGACTTCGAATAACAAAATCGAATAACGAAAAGGAAAATCAATGGGAAAATATGAACGTTTGAATGACCGGAAGTCGGATGGTACCATAAACACTTGGATATAATGTCCGAATTTGAATAACAAAAAGCAAAATCGAATATCGAAAAGGAAAATACGGATATAAAAAAAGAAAAGGCGAATGACAAAAAAGAAAATGGTATTTTATTTATTCATTTTGATATTCATGTAGTATTAGAACTTTAACTTAAAACAAAAATTTTGAATAACAAAAAGGAAAGATCGAAAAGGAAAACAACTTGACTCCGGTGTATTTTTTTTTCATTTTGTTCTACAAGTATCTCCGATTTCTCTACTAATTTTACTTGTTGATGTCTTTTTTTCTTTAATTCCAAAAAATATGAAGCAGTCTTTTCCTCCAATTCAACCAATTTTTCCCTCGACACAATTTGAGCACCTGTGGCCTTTTTATATCTTCCCTCTAACCGCATTGTGATATAATGTATTTCTTTATCTAAAATATCGTTTTCCTCTTTTATTGACTCCTTTAATTAATTTTTTTCCTCCAGTACATATTCTAATTCATTTGTAAGTTTTGATTTATCTTTGCAATAATTAATAGATAACTCCCGTAATTGTTTATCTCTTAAAAGTATCCAATAATAATTTTTAGTCCACGATCTAATTAAATCATTTATCAACCCTTCAGGTTAAATGGTCGGTCCCTTAAAGATATTTGTCCAAAGGTCAACACAAATACGACCTTTTTATTGGCTCAAGCTGTTATTATTACAATCGATATAAACAAAAAAATCTGATTTTTATGAATGAAAATTGTTTTTAAGGGTTATAGAAAATGAAGGAATGATTTATATCTAATGGGAAATCCTATCCATCTTACCTTTTAGCAATGGTTTCATTGGCTTATAATGGAACATACGATTATAACAATTTTCCGATGCACTTTCAATAGGACTTTTGGTAGCTCTCCAGGTATTTAAATAGGTTTTTCAATAGCAGTTTGGCCTTCAAGGTAGGAAAGTCACCAAATGACCATTCAAACATATAGTTGGGTAGGTGCCAATTTACTTGATGTTGATTTTACCCACAGAGATAAAGTACGTTTGAACTATTATTAGGTATTGAAATAAACAAAGAGAAATAATAGCTAAATACCGAAGTAACTGTGAATTTACTTTCTGCATATGCGCATTTCGACAACTTATGTCTTTTCAGTGCAGATAAAATCTAAACGTTTGGAAGACCAGAAACTCAAAGACACTAAATTTAAACAACAATGGTACAACTGTGTGGTTTCTAACCTTAATACATGGCAAAATCCATGTTAATTCTTAATTTTCTATTTCAATATTAAAAACAGGTTTGGGAGAACATGACTTGTTTCCTGTTGAAATTGACACCAGGTTAACTGGACAAAATTAGGACAAATACAATGAATGGATGTGTGGTAAACTTCCGCGATCGCCTTTTAAGAAGTTTTTAGCCTTTTAAATCGCAATAAATGGCCATATATAGTATTAGCTGTTTTAAAATGGTATTTCGTTTAGTATTACAAGTTTGAACATTATACATTCTAAAGAATATATCAAATCATAAATATAAATTTTAACATTTAAAAGAATAATCGTCCCCTCTTTATCAGAAAATTCACTTATAACTTCAAAAGGCACAGATTTATTTATCAAACTTGATGAAGAACAATGACTGCAAAATGATAAATAGTTATAATTCATCTCCATATACTTTCCGTCCAGATGTGTTTCCTGTGAACTAAAAATTTCCAAAAGCATGTAGCCCACCTGGTCTATGCCGACATAGACAGTCCAAATAACGTCAATGTTAAAGGGTCTCATTTCCTAGTATGATAATACTTAGCAGACCTTAATGTAGTGAAGTAACGTCGGATATATCTACCTTCATTTAAATTATGTGTATTCTTATCATTCCTAACTCCCTTTCTTCAACTAAATAAAATAAAATGCTTACTGTATTACTGTATTATATCAAATTAAAGCCTAATTAGTATACAAGATTCAGAATAAGAGAATGAAAGAGAAACGGCTTTGTTAAAAGTTGAATGATAATGCATTGCTAAGGTGAGCTGCAGAGGTAAAAAAAACCTGTTAGCATCGGAAAATTCAGCAAGGTCTACGGTAGACCTTGCTGGATTTTCCGCTGCTTACAGGTTTAAATAATGATTTTCATCACTGTTGGCATTCGGACTCATATATTCTACCTTTGCAGCTCACCTTAGTAATGCATTATCATTCATATTATATAGAGCTGTGTGCAACACTATTATCTATATACTTTATTAAAACTTATCAGTCTCAGATATTTATGATAGCGTTATTATTTTCAATTGTCCAGTGTAACAAAAGACATTGAATAATAGTGCTATTTTGATCATCTTTCCTCGAAAGTTCGGTGTAGATGTTTGCAGTTTCGCATGAATGTTCTATGAATCATACTACAAGGTAGTAAACATTCTAGTAGTGTCATAAGGGAGGAACCGTTGAAAATGTAGTTGCAATCTTCAGTAGAGAGTTGCCCCACCTGCAAAGCTACTTTTCACTTCAAAATTTAACGGGAAAAAGATAAAATTTGCAACAAGTGAGAGAAAACACAATACGCTTTGATTAAGTACTTTTATAAGATAACAAGAATTTCAAAAGGTATTTGTATCTATGTACCAGTACCATAGTTTTCTTTTTTTTCGAGCGGTAATGTCCGGCGTTTTATAGTTTAGGGTCACAAATGATTTAGTGTCTATTTATCATACAAAATACTAAAAGACCAGTTACCAATTTCCTTATCCTACTTGTTCGCAAAAAGTACTGAAAAGGCACATTCCAATACACCAAACACGTAATGAAATAGCTGAAGTACAGAGGTGGTAGATTCGTCAGATAATGGCATGGAAGTCATTACTGGAAAGATCTATCATTTTCACATAACTTTGTTCTCGTCCATAATGCCTTTTTAACTCAGTTTCCTGATATTGAACCAGTATTTTCCCTTTAACCTCAACTCACAGTCAAAATTCTCGTGCAGTGGCACTATTTATTGATTGTTATTTAAGTCTACTCACCGTTTTCCTTTTACAAAATTAATTCGAGATTTTTAAAAATGGAGTTACACCGTTGTTTGAGATCATTTTGGCTTGTATTACCACTTTTATTTTGCTCTCTTGTTATGTATCTGTCTTTTTGCATTTTGTTCTCCATTTCAAGACCGTTACTAGTTTGCATCTGAAATTGAATTATTTGTTTGATCGCACTTACCGGGCAATACTGTATCCATTTTTACTCAAAAATGATCATTTGGGACTACTGCTATAACACTTTCCGTCTTGTCTATAGAATTAACCAATCAATTATTACTTTTTGGATGTTTGCTGTATTTATTAATATTTCTTATTTATAAAAAGTAAATATTATTTCTTACCCTTGCTTTTTCAAATGTCTCTTGTTGCTCTTTTTGAAAGTAGTAGCAGTGTCCGTTGTAATATTTCCAATCTCCTTCACATTCACATATGTCGTCTGATTTTGCAAAACAAAAATAACAAGCTATAGGGTCTGTAAGTCTCGTACAATTTTGGAACTTCCGGGATCAAAAATTGTACCCGAAAGTTACATTTTCTACAAAGATATATGACGTTTCAAACAAATATTTGAACGTCATAATACGAACACGTCATGATTTGGCGGGAGGCGTTTTCAAATTGCCTGTTTATCGTGGATTCTCATGAGTCACATGACGCGACTTAGAGACCCTATAACCGTGTTAGCAGAGCAAAACACAAGTGTCTCCCACATCAAATTTAAAGGCACAATGTCGTCCCTTTTAAAACAATTGGTAGGGGTTCCTTTTAAACTCTAGTTAATAAATATATGGCTGAAATCAAAATATATACTGTAGAAGAAAACACGTTTTTCTCAAAAGTGTTTGAAAGGTTTCAATTGTAACAATATTATTTAGAAATAACCAATGATTTAGAACGAAATCTTTACATTTCTTACAATGAAAGTACATAAAACTAGTGATAATAGTTTTTGTGATATAGAAAAAAAACCATTGAACAAGTCAATTTTCAAAAGGGTTCTATAGTAAAAATGTAAGATTGACAATCGAAGTTAAAACATCGTAAACTTCCCTGATTTCAATAAACAATCATTTGAATTTGGCTACTGCATATAGCTATTTCGGCAACTGATGCCTCGTCAGTGCAGTTTATATCTTAACCTTTGGAAAATAATGATAGAAATTTTACTTCTTATCACATCAAGTGATTAGGTGAAAATGACAATCGTTCACCTATACAATCAATCCAGGTAAAATCAGTTTGTCGCAAGGTAAAATCAGTTTGTCGCACCTTGTACAACACAGGTTAGGCAGATTGAATAAATGACCTTAGCTTCAAGTAATAAAAATCAACTCTCGGATGTCAGGTCACGGTAGGCCCGTGGTTAAGGGGTCCGCACAGAGAGACTGTGGTTGCAGGTTCGAATCCCACACGGGGCATGTGGGACGTTTTACTCATATATATATATATATATATATATAAACTGTCTATAAATTCAGTCAACGTGGAAACTTGTTCATCTCCCCGGATTTGCGAATATTTACGCTAATGCAGGGCCTAAAAATTAAAATATAACGGTCTATCGTANCCCCCAAACTTTGTTTGCGGCGGGTATAAAGAAGATATGTGTTTATTTAATTCAAAATGGATGATTCCAGTAACATTGTCTAGGTGAACCCATTTGTCAGTGGAAATTATTAACTAATGAGTTTGGCTTTTTATATGGAGAAATTAAATGTTGATGGAGTGCAATTACCTACGGAAGTCCGTTAGTGCCAGGTGGTGTTTTATTTTTATCTCGTTATAACGACTTAGTTTCTCGGTATAACGACTTAGTATCTCGTTATAACGACTTAGTATCTCGTTATAACGACTTAGTATCTCGTTATAACGACTTAACTAAGTCGTTATAAAACACTAGTATCTCGTTATAACGGCATAGTATCTCGTTATAACGACTTAGCATTTCGTTATATTGACTTAGTATCTCGTTATAACGACATATTATCTCGTTATAATGACTTATCTCGTTATAACGACTTATTATCTCGTTATAACGACTTGATATCTCGTTATAACGACTTAGATTAGTCGTTATAACGACTTAGTATCTCGTTATAACGACTTAGTTGTTAAGACCTATACTAGAAAGAGGCTACTCCATAATTCGCGTCTGTGATATAAAACCACCTTTTTAAAAATCCTTTTTATTGAATTCATGCTTATGAAAATGTTGTGAATCTGTGAAAGGCATTCTAAAATTTCAGCGTAACCGAGTCCTTAATCAAAATAAAACCTGCAAATGACTTCTCGTTGTGCCATCTGGAATACAGAAATATATAAATGTATAACGATATTTTATGATGTTTATATATTGGTTTTTGATTATAACTAAAGGGAAAGTGAAAGTGTCTTTAAAACTGGAAGATCGCCTCAGCCTGTATCGCCCACCTGGTATATAGTAGTTTAGTGGCCAAGTCATTCCCAAGAAGATTTATGTAACATGTATGGACTATTGATTGTGACTATTGTGATTAAACCCCATGGAAAGAATGTTTCAAAACCTATTTCTCTTAACTACTTGGCCAATTAAAACCAAACTAGGCTATAATATTCCTTAGATGGTCCCCTTTAAAATTGTGTCGTTTGGACTCGTACCCGATCCAACATGGCTGCCAGTGGGGACTGAAATTTCACATAGGATCATGCTAAGGGAAAATTTTTCCTACACTTGGCTATTATAGACCAGGTGAGCGATACAGGCTGAGTTGAGCCTCTAGTTAGCCATGAGTTACCTCTTAAACATGTTTTTTTTTCCATCAAAATGTAAATACTCATTTCAATCATAGAAAACTTTTGTAAAAAAATTAAATTTTCTTCTTAATCACCAAGGACTTATCCTAGTTTTACACTGCCGATCAGATCAACCATGCTGTTTTATCTCGATGTACGTCATAAAATTCATTGATCGAGCTAGCTCACGACGTCCACTCGACCTTACCCCGATTTAACACGACTATCACAGGACCATTCTCGATTTCTAGATACAATTCAAGTACGACTTATGCTCGACCCTCATTCGACCAATCAGACTTTGTCAGATTACGCCAGATCATAACCCGATTTGTTTTTGATTAACTAGACCTGGTCGGAGGAATATCGTGAAATGGTCGAGTGCTCTCGAGTTTTGTCCTGTTAGTACATGGGAATAAAATGTTAAAATTCAGAGAACAGTTCAGTATGGTGGTGGAGCAGCAAAAGTTGTGGCCCGGGTGGCTAATGCTTCAAAGAAAAGATGATAACTGTAACAGATCTAGAGTAGCAGAGAAAAGAAGGAACGTAGTTTGGGTTAGACAATAGCAAATGCTTCAAAGTCATCATTATAGAGGAATGAATGTTCGCTTTAACATACTAGCAGGCCATCCTCCTCATCATGCGTCAGAATGCGACTGTGTGATTTTCCTGTCATTACATGTAGGACTAATCTGATACATATCATCACATGGTATCGGTGGTACAAGACTTACAGTTGTTTCCGTGCATAGCTTTAAACCAGCTTTCTTTAGAAAAATCCGGCTTAAGGTAGTAGACCTAGGTTAAGGGACATAACTCTTAAAAATCACAGGTGAGTTTGTTGAAATCATTTTCATAAACAGATTCTAAGCCTCTGAGTAACATAGATGATTTTTTATTCTTTTTCACGTCAATGCTTAAAAAGCATTGATGAAACTAACTATTTCAAACGTCTTACTGATTTAAAGAGTTATCTCCCTTAACCTAGGTCTACTACCTTAAATAAAGTGAAAATGAGAGTGGCAAGCGGCTTCCTATTGGGTACATATCATTTGCCCGGTTCAATTCTTAAAGATTTGTTTTTTATCCTCTAGTACATGTTACAAATGTTTCGCGTTTTTGTGTAATTTAGCTTGAATCATATCCTGTGATTAGAGTAACAATCTGCCCGGAAGAAACTTGAATTAATGTATTTAGTTTATATATCTCTTTCTGGAGTGTGTATATTGGGTGCATCTTGGATTCAATTTCAAATTTTGTCAGCATAGCTGGTTGGTTTAATTAAAGCCCTCTGCAAGTCATCCTTTAATTCTACTAGTAGCATGCACAATCTGGTATTCTTTTCTATAATTATGATGTAGCAAGGTTGGGCCTTTTCCATAATTTTGTGTCCGTTATTTATGAACTTTGCATTCAAATGTATTCTACTCAGAAACCGCCTTTTCATGATATACATCGATTGATTCAATGCAAAAAAAAATCCATCATGTCTGTTTCTAATCAAATAAAACCGCCAACTGGGAATATCGTTATAAATTGGATCTCGTGAGAAAACTCCTTCCATCGTAAGACCAAACTTGTTACGATTGCCAATGGATGGTCTCTTTTCAAAATAGTGTCTGCCATATCGTCGACTTATACAAGATGACCTCCAAAGGGGTAACAAAGTTTAATATAGTACCAGAAGGATTTTCTATTGACCAATTGCAGCCAAAATTGGTCAAAATAGTCCTTGGATTCCGCCCCTTTAAAATATTATCTATCTCGTCTGCATGCAATCAAAGATGGCCGACAACAGGGAGCATAATTCATTATTCGACCGTACCTAGATATTCATTGATATTTTCTAATCTGAAACTACTTTGCCAGTTGGCCAAAATTGAAAGCAATAGTTCTTGTCTGGTCCTCACTTGAGAAACTTTCAGGCAGATTCACATCATAACAAAGATGATCATCAGCCAAACTTGATCAGAGTAGTGGTTGGATGGATCCTTTAAACTTGAAGAAAGGCCCTAGTGAGTCACTGGGGATCTTGAAAGCCACGTGTTGTTCTATTGTGAAAAAGATATCATGCTGTCGTGTAAAATCGAGTAAAGGTCTTGAGTAGTCGAGTAGAAGTCTGATACAGGTCGGGAATAAATCGGATTACGGTCTACAAAATCTAAAACAGGAAAAAAGAAAGAATCATGTTAGTCGAGTAATGATCGAGTACTAATTGACTTGATCTGGAAGCGACTCTGCATAAATTGAGAGGTAAATAAGTCAAATCGGAATGATCGGCTATAATTTTGAAACTCGATCAAGACCGATCACTTTTCTACCTCTTCACGACAACCTCGATCAAACCCCCATTGATTCCCGACCTGTTCACGACATATAATGCACACGACCTCTTCACGATATTTTTTGACATGTCAAAAATATTCGGGAACACAGCTCGAGTTTAACAGAGTTAGTAAGATTGCCCCGATTTGGTTACTAGACCGAACACTAGCATTCAAGATCAGTGTACCGACCGATGAATATTCATGAATATTCATAGATCGAGTTCGGTCGAGTTGCCTTGATCGGCAGTGTAAACCTACCAATACAAGGTTAATTATCTTTAAAATTGCTGTTATTTGTAAGGCATTGTCCGTCTGTCCGTCCGTCAACATTATTTAAATATATAAAAAATATGAGATTTTAGCCCTTGATCTTCTACTAAAATTTTCACTAACTATCAGAATAGAAACTTGTGGTTTTGTTCAATTGGCTAAGTCGCATTTTTTGGAAAACAGAAAAATAAATCCTGTATAAATGACGTTTTTTTATTCTTAACCACGGTGACTTGGCATATGCTTTATCAATTTACACATGACCTTTAGGAAATAAAAGATGAAAAAAAAATCAGAGAAAAATAAAATAAGCAATCCGGGATGAAATGTCTGCGCACAATAACATTTTACTACAATTAGCAAAACAATGCGTTCCTGGGTGTCAATAAACATGTTTTTGACATATATCATTTTGGGTATACCATCAGTTTCACAGAAAGTTTGTAAAATATCACTTGAAGGGTGATTCTAAAACGTGTAAGGCGTTTCTTCTTTTAGTAAGTATCCTATGAATATTTTGTAATTCAAGAAACGAAACAGTTCGTTCCGTTTCGTTTCGGTTCATTTCTGTATTTTAGTTTCGTTTATTGATTTTTCTTCCTGTGTAAAAGGGGCAAAGGTTCTTGGTGTAAAGTCTTTCCTTCCAGCTTTATTTTTGAGAAGCACTCTGAAAGAAGCTGCTTTTCTCGTTCATGGGTTGTTTTTTTTTTCTATAGTTCTTGTGTCATGAATAAATTCATGCATTAATAAAGTTATTTATTCTAACCTAGCTCGTGCAATTTTTTTTTTCGAATAATCTCGATTCCCGTGTTACGCTAGTACCCAATGAGAACAGCTACATTGACAAAAACATTCTATAAAAGCCCTGTTCTTGATAAACTGGAGTATCGTGTGCGTTTTTGTCACATGTACATTCACTCCATATCCTTTCATTTTTCCTATTTAGAACATATATTTAACGGCTTCATTGACAATTGGAATGGATCCGACAAAAGATGAAAATTAATGAAGCATTTCGAACATAGGACCTTCAACTTCGGGGCGAGAATTGCCCCACCCAATTGCACTGGTCTTGTTGTAGGCCATAAAGTCGAAATTTGTTGGAAATGTCTTTAATAAATCTTTTATTCTGTACATTTGTCTTTTGTACCTCTTATTAATGACCTTGGCTCACCTAGCCCATGCCAAAATAAGCTTTTGTCATCACTTACGTTGTCTCTGAAATTAGTTAGCCACTTGGAACCAAACTTTGTCACAATAGTCCTAAGATGGTCCCTTTAAAAACAGTTTACCTCAACCAAGATGGCTGTCATGCAGCGGGTATCATAGCGTAACACTGAACCTTATAAAAACAAATTCAAAGATTTTTTTCTCTAAAAGTGCTTTGCAAATTGGAACCAAACTTGGTCATAATAGTCCTTATATGGTCCCCTATAAAAATGATGTTTTTCAGGTCCACACTAAATTCATGATGGCTGCCAGCGGGAAACATAGTTTAATATTGGACCCATTGGGAACAATTTCAAAGATCTGTTCCTCTGAAACTACTTGACCAATTGGATCTTATCTTAGTCACAAAGGTCCGTAGATGGGTCTTTTTGAAAATTTGCGTCTGTGGTCTTATTATCTGTTCAATAACAATTGGTTACTTAGCTAAGTCGTTGTAACGAGATACTAAGTCGTTTTAACGAGATACTAAGTCGTTATAACGAGTTAGCTAAGTCGTTATAACGAGATAAAAATAAAACACCACCTGGCACTAACGGACTTCCGTAATTACCTGTGTTTATATCGCTAGTAATGTAACAACATTCCCCGATTTTATTACATACTGTGTCAATCATTTGCTACAATTTATGTTTAAAATTTACAAAGTAAATCTTCCATTCACTTTGATTCCATTGAAGAAAACACAATGCACTGTTAAGATATCTTGATAAAGTGCAGGCTGTATTTAATTGACTATAAAATTTTATGACAAGTTTATACTGTGGCATATTATTTTATGTATCTTGTTTATTCTTTACTTGTCACTAACCTTAAATTTAATGGATTTTGCATTGTTTTCTTTTCTCTATATTGGCAACTCTCAAGACCCAGTCTTTGATTTCATCTTAGACTGCCATTTCATCTGAATTTATCTGCTATTCCAGCTACTTCTCCAAATTCTTATTTCGCATCTATGGTGAATTTCAACTCTTTCGCATCTATGGTGAATTTCAACTCTTTTTTATCTCTTTGACTTTTGAACTTTGAAACCTCCTTTTAATCTATATTAGGGACCGACCATTTAACTTGAAGGGGGGGGGCTATGGTTTTTTTCTAAAAAAATATTTTGGATCTGATTTTATGTGAAAAAAATATTTTGGCT